>JASTWF010000116.1:0-261952 GCA_030390025.1 Squalus acanthias | reverse complement strand
CCCTTCCCCACCCCTCCCCCACCCATCCCCCACCCCTTCCCCACCCCTTCCCCCACCCCTTCCCTATCCCTCCCCTCCTCCCAGAAATGGAGTTCAGCGTAGATTGAGATTGGATTTTCCGCACCAATCTCCCAGGGTGTCTCACACGGGGAGTTCAGACCAAGTGTGGTCTTCATTTGAAGCAGGGTTTTAGAGGCTGGCGATAATTGGATCGAGGTTCACAGACAGAATTCATTCTTTATTTTAGAATCATATATTCTGTGCTTATTTTTTATATTTCAAATACTACTCTGGGCACACTCCTGAACATAGGCAACGTGGACCACTTACGGGAGTGATCAGAACTGCTGATCCCCTGAACCCTGAACCCGGGGAATGTCTCAGACAGATGGGAGTGACATGTTCCAACACTCGTGAGTTTATAAAGCAAGGTGTTGAGACTTTCTGTGAGCGATACCATGGGAGATCTGCTAGTAATTTTGAAACAACGTCCTCTGTAAATTCGAATAATGGACACCTGTTAATGGCTGTTTTTACAGTGAGTGGTGGGAGATTAATTCGATCAGTTGGCTGGTGCAGTCAGGATCAAATAGTTTGATTAATACAATATTATATATTCTGCAAATACAACAAGCTTTGGGAGCAGAAGGGGAGGAAGTTGCTACAATTAAATTCATTCCCAATTACAGATAAACCGGGATGTTACTGTCCACGATCCACACGATTAGATTAACTCCAGCTGGTTCCGACTGACACACAGAGTTTGAAATAATAATGTTTCATCAGAGAAAGATTCCATTCCTCAGAGTCAGCCGTGGCTCAGTGGGCAGCACTGACTCTGAGTCAGAAGGTCGTGGGTTCAAGTCCCACTCCAGAGATTCGAGCCCATAATCCAAGCTGACAATCCCTGAGGGAGCTCGGCACTGTTGGAGGTACCATCTTTCGGATAAGACATTAAACAGAGGCCCCATTTGCCCCTCAAATGATTAAGAATTAAGAGCAGGAGTCGGCCATACGGCCCCTCGAGCCTGCTCCACCATTCAATAAGATCATGGCTGATCATCCACCTCAACTCCACTTTCCCGCCCGTTCTCCTTATCCCTTGATTCTGCTCGAGTCCAAAAATCTATCAATCAAAAAATCTATCTATCTCAGCCTTTACTTTACTCAATGATTTTGCTTCCACAGCTCTTTGGGGCAGAGAATTCCAAAGATTCACAAACTTCTAAGTGATTAAATTCTTCCTCATCTCAGTCTTAAATGGCCGACCCCAAATCCTGAGACTATGCCCCCTAGTTCCAGACTCTCCAATCAGTGGAAACAACCTCTCACGATAAGGAGACCAAAACTGTACCCCAGGTGTGGTCTCACCAGGGCCCTATATAATTGCAGTAAGATGTCTTTACTCTTATACTCAAATCCTCTTGTAATAAACGCCAACATACCATTTGCTTTCCTAATTACTTGCTGTACCTGCATGTTAACTTTCAGTGATTCGTGTATGAGGTCCCTCTGAAAACCAACATTTCCCATTCTCTCACCATTTAAAAAATACACAGCTTTTCTATTTTTGCTACCAAAGTAGATAACTTCACATTTCTCCATGTTACATTCCATTTGCCATGTTCTTGCCCACTCACTTAGCCTGTCTATATCCCCTTGAAGCCTCTTTGCATCTTCCTCACAACTTACATTCCCACCTAGCTTTTTATCATCAGCAAACTTGGATACATTACATTTGGTCCCCTCTTCAAAATTATTGATACAGATTGTGAGTAGCTGAGGCCCAAGCACTGATCCTTGCGGTACCCCATTAGTTACAGCCTGCCAACCCAAAAATTCCCACTGCAGCAGCGGTGGTAGTGCGGACCTGGGAGGAGCGGCGATGCGGCGGCGGTGGTGTAAAGTGAGCCCGGGGCGCAGGTAGGCCCCACAGCAGCAGCGGTGGTAGAGCGGCCCTGGGAGGAGCGGCGAGGCGGCGGCGGCGGTACCAACTCAGCAGCGGCAGAATTTTCAGAGAGTGAAGTCAGAAGTCAAAAGTGACGTCGGCACAAGGGGAGGGAGCTGATTGGTGAGTATCTGGTAAGTGTTTATACTTGGCTTTCTTAAAGTTTTAAGTTTATTCCAGCTAGGTTAGTAAATAGTCTGTTAATTAGAGGTATGGCAGGGCAGCTCACACCCGTGGAATGCACATGCTGTGCCATGTGGGAAGTCCTGGACACCTCCCGTGGTCTGGACGACCACATGTGCGGGAAGTGTCGCCAGCTACAGCAGCTCGAGCACCGGGTTACGGAGCTTGAGCGGCAGCTGCAGTCACTGCTGTGCATCCGCGAGGCTGAGAGCTACGTGGATAGCACGTTTCGGGAGGTGGTCACCCCGCAGCTTAAGAGTGTGCAGGCAGAGAGGGAATGGGTGACCGTCAGACAGAAGAGGAGGACCAGGCAGGTAGTGCAGGAGTCCCCTGAGCCCATCTTGCTCACCAACCAGTATTCGGTGCTGAATACTGGTGAGGGCGATGGTTCCTCTGGGGAGTGCAGCCAGAGCCAAGTCCACAGTACCATGGAAGGCTCAGCTGCACGGGGTGGGTGATGGGGAGGGGGGTGGGGGTGAAGAGGAGAGGGAGAGCAATAGTGATAGGGGACTCAATAGTTAGGGGAGCAGACAGGCGTTTCTGCAGCCGCAGACGTGACTCCAGGATGGTATGTTGCCTCCCTGGTTCCAGGGTCAAGGATGTCACTGAACGGCTGCAGGGCATTCTGAGGGGGGAGGGTGAACAGCCAGAGGTCGTGGTCCATATCGGTACCAACGACATAGGTAGAAAGAGGAATGAGATCCTGCAGGCAGAGTTTAGGGAGCTAGGAAAGATGTTAAAAAGCAGGACCTCAAAGGTAGTAATCTCCGGATTACGACCAGTGCCACGTGCTAGTGAGTACAGAAATAGGAAGATAGAGCAGATGAATGCGTGGCTGGAGAGATGGTGCAGGAGGGAGGGCATTAGATTCCTGAGGAATTGGAACCGTTTCTGGGGGAGGTGGGACCTCTACAAGCCAGACAGGTTGCACCTCAACGGAAACGGGGCCAATATCCTCGCAGGAGGGTTTGCTAGTGCTGTTGGGGAGGGTTTAAACTAGCTTGGCAGGGGGATGGGAACCTAAGACTAGAGTCAGTAGGGAGGGAAGAAAAACTGGAATTGGAAAACAAAAACGTAGAAAGTAAATTGAAAGGACAGAGGAATCAAGGGCTAGATAGTAGTCAACAAGGAGGTCTGCCTGTACTAAATGGTATATACTTCAATGCAAGGAGTATAGCGAACAAGGCAGATGAGCTGAGGGCACAGGTAGATACTTGGGACTATGATATTATAGCTATTACAGAGACGTGGCTGAAAGAGGGGCAGATATGGCAGCTCAACATTCCTGGTTGCAGGATTTTCAAACGGGATAGAAAGAGAGCTATTTGAGAAAGGAGGGAGAGAGACAACGGGGAACTACAGACCTGTTAGCCTCACATCAGTAGTTGGGAAAATGCTGGAATCGATTATAAAGGATGCAATAACTGGGCACTTAGAAATTAATAGTAAGATTGGGCAGAGTCAACATGGATTTATGAAAGGGAAATCCTGTTTAACAAACCTATTGGAGTTCTTTGAGGATGTAACCAATGGAGTGGACAAAGGGGAACCGGTAGATGTGGTGTATTTGGATTTTCAGAAGGCCTTCGATAAAGTCCCACACAAGAGGTTGGTGAACAAAATGAGGGCACATGGAATTAGGGGTAATATACTAGCATGGATTGAGAATTGGTTAACAGACAGAAAACAAAGTGTAGGGATAAACAGGTCTTTTTCAGGATGGCAGACTGTGACTAGTGGGGTACCGCAAGGATCGGTGCTTGGGCCCCAGCTATTCACAATCTATATTGATGATTTGGATGAGGGGACTAAATGTAACATTTCCAAATTTGCTGATGATACAAAGCTTGGTGGCAGTGTCAGTTGCGAAGAGGATGTGAAGAGGCTTCAAGGGAATATAATGTGGATAAATGTGAAGTTATCCACTTTGGTAGAAAAAACAGAAAGGCAGAGTATTTCCTAAATGCTGAAAGATTGGGGAATGCAGATGCTCAAAGGGACCTGAGTGTCCTTGTACATGAATCACTGAAAGTGAATGTGCAGGTGCAGCAAGCCGTTAGGAAGGCAAATGGTATGCTGGCCTTCATTACAAGAGGATTTGAGTACAGGAGTAAAGAAGTCTTACTCCAATTATATAGGGCCTTGGTGAGACCACACCTGGAGTACTGTGTGCAATTTTGGTCAACTTACCTAAGGAAGGAGATACTTGCCATAGAGGGAGTGCAATGAAGGTTCACGAGATTGATTCCTGGGAAGGCGGGACTGTCGTATGAGAAGAGATTGAGTAAACTAGGCCTGTATTCTCTTGAATTCAGAAGAATGAGAGGGGATCTCATTGAAGCATACAAAATGATTACAGGGCTTGATAGGGTGGATGCTGGGAGAATGTTTCCCTTGGCTGGAGAGTCTAGAACCAGGAGCCACAGCCTCAGCATAAAGGGTCGGCCATTCAGGACTGAGTTGAGAAAAAATTTCTTCACACAGAGGGTGGTGAATCTTTGGAATCCTCTACCCCAGAGGGCTGTGGAGGCTCAGTCATTGGGTATATTCAAGACAGAAGTCAATAGATTTCTGACTAGTAAGGGCATCAAGGGATATGGCTGATAGGGCCGGTGAATGGAGTTGAGGCAGAAGATCAGCCATGAACTCATTGAATGGCGGAGCAGGCTCGAAGGGCCGAATGGCCGACTCCTGCTCCTAGTTTCTTATGTTCTTATGTTCTTAAAAGGGAGGGGGGGTCACGGTATTGATTAAAGAAACTATTACAGCTGTGAGGAGGGATGATATGTTGGAGGGATCATCAAACGAGGCCATATGGGTCGAACTGAAAAACAAAAAAGGGGCGATCACACTGCTGGGGGTGTACTACAGACCCCCCAAACAGTGAGAGGGAGATAGAAGAACAAATATGTAGACAAATTTCTGAGAACTGCAAAAACTATAGGGCAGTAATTGTAGGGGATTTCAACTACCCCAATATTAACTGGGATAAAATTAGTGTGAAGGGTATAGAGGTGTGGAATTCCTCAACTGCATCCAGAAGAACTTTTTTAGCCAGTATGTAGCAAGCCCAACAAGGGAGGGGGCGGTTCTGGAGTTAGGGAATGAAGCTGGGCAGGTGGAAGGCATATCAGTGGGGGAGCATTTTGGCGCTAGTGACCATAATTCTGTTAGATTTAAGGTAGTTATGGAAAAGGACAAGGATAGACCAGGAATAAAAATTCTAAATTGGGGAAAAGCAAATTTTGCTAAGCTCAGAGGGGATTTAGCTATAGTGGACTGGAAACAGCTACTTGAAGGTAAATCAGTGTCAGAGCAGTGGGAGGCATTCAAGGAGGAGATCCGGAGGGTTCAGACCAAACATGTGCCCTTAAAGAAAAAAGGTGGGACTAACAAATCTAGAGCCCCCTGGATGCCTAGGGACATACAGGGTAGGATAAAGAAAAAAAGGGAGGCGTATGACAGATACCGAGGGCTAAATACTCAGAATCTTTAGTGGAGTACAGAAAGTGCAGGGGTGCAATTAAAAAGGATATTAGGAAAGCAAAGAGTGAGCATGAAAAATTCTTGGCAAGTAAAATCAAGGAAAACCCAAAGATGTTTTATAAATATAACAAGAGTAAGAGGATAATTAAAGAAAGGGTAGGCCTATTAGAGATCATGAGGGTAATCTGTGTGTGGAGGCGGGAGACGTCGGTAGGGTTCTTAATCAATACTTTGCATCTGTTTTCACAAAGGAGAGGGGCGAAGCAGACATTGCTATCAGGGAGGAGGAGTGTGAAATATTAGATGAAATAAACATAGTGAGAGAGGTGCATTAAGCGGTTTAGCAGCTATAAAAGTGGATAAATCCCCAGGCCTGGATGAAATGTATCCCAGGCTGTTAAGCAAAGCAAAAGAGGAAATAGCAGAGGCCCTGACCATCATTTTGCAATCCTCTCTGGCTTCAGGTGTGGTGCCGGAGGACTGGAGGACTGTTAATATGGTACCCTTGTTTAAAAATGGAGAAAAGGATAGACTGAGTAATTACAGGCCAGTCAGCCTAACCTTGGTGGTGGGAAAATTATTGGAAAGAATTCTGAAGGACAGGATAAATCTTCATTTAGAAAAACATGGATTAATCAAGGATAGTCAGCACAGATTTGTTAAGGGAAGGTCGTGTCTGACAAATTTGATTGAATTTTTTGAGGAGGTAACAAGGAGGGTAGATCTGGGCAACACGGTGGCATAGTGGTTAGCACTGGTGCCTCACAGCGCCAGAGACCCGGGTTCGAATCTGACCTCGGGTGACTGTCTGTGTGGAGTTTGCACATTCTCCCCGTGTCTGCGTGGGTTTCCTCCGGGTGCTCCGGTTTCCTCCCACAGTCCAAAAATGCGTGGGTTAGGTTGATTTGGCTATGATAAATTGACCCTTAATGTTAGGGGGGATTAAATATGTGGGGTTATGGGGATAGGATGGGATATGTTAGGGGGAATTAAATACGTGGGGTTACGGGGGTCGGGTGGGATATGTGTACTGTGGGGATATAAAGCAGGGACAGGGTACTGGATTTGGATGATCAGCCATGATCGTATTGAATGGCGGAGCAGGCTCGACGGGCCGAATGGCCTACTCCTGCTCCTAGATTCTATGTTTCTATGTTTCTATGAGGGTAGTGCATTTGATGTAATGTATATGGACTTTAGCAAGGCTTTTGATAAGGTTCCATATAACAGACTGGTCACGAATTTAAAAGCCCATGGGATCCAGGGCAAAGTGTCAAGTTGGATTCAAAACTGGCTCGGAGACAGGAAGCAGAGGGTAATGGTTGATGGGTGTTTTTGTGACTGGAAGGCTGTTTCCAGTGGGGTTCCGCAGGGCTCAGTACTAGGTCCCTTGCTTTTTGTAGTATATATCAATAATCTAGACTTGAATATAGGGACTTGAATATACACTGATTTACCTTCAAGTAGATGTTTGCAGATGATAGTAAAATCGGCTGTGTGGTTGATACTGAAGAAAGAAGCTGTAGACTGCAGGAAGATATCAATAAATTGGTCAGGTGGGCAGAACAGTGGCAAATGGAATTCAATCTGGAGAAGTGTGAGGTAATGCATTTGGGGAGGGCTAACAAGGAAAGGGAATACACTTTAAATGGTAGGATACTGAGTAGTGTAGAGGAACAAAGGTACCAAGGAGTGCATGTCCACAGATCCCTGAAGGTAGCAGGCCAGGTAGATAAGGTGGTTAAGAAGGCATACGGAATGCTTGCCTTTATTAGTCGTGGCATAGAATACAAGAGCAGGGGGGATATGCTTCAACTGTATAAAACACTAGTTAGGCCTCAGCTAGAGTACTGTGTGCAGTTCTGGCAACCACATTGCAGGAAAGATGTGATTGCACTCGAGAGGGTACAGAGGAGATTTACAAGGATGTTGCCGGGAGTAGAGAATCTTAGATATGAGGAAAGACTGGATAGGCTGGGTCTGTTTTCTTGGAACAGAGGAGGCTGAGGGGAGACCTTATTGAGGTGTATAAAATGATGAGGGGCCTAGATAAAGTGGATAGAAAGGTTCTATTTCCCTTAGCAGCGAGGTCAAAACTAGGGAGCACAGATTTAAAGTAATTGGTGGAAGGTTTAGAGGGGATTTGAGGGGAAATTTCTTCATCCAGAGGGTTGTGGGGGTCTGGAACTCACTGCCTGAAAGGGTGGTAGAGGCAGGAACCCTAACCACATTTAAAAAGTACTTGGATGTGCACTTGGGATGCTGTAACCTGCAGGGCTACGGAGTAAGAGCTGGGAAGTGGGATTAGGCTGGATAGCTCTTTGCTGGCCGGCGCGGACACGATGGGCCGAAATGGCCTCTTTCCGTGCTGTAACTTTCTATGATTCTATGATTCTACTCTTTGTTTTCTGTCTTTAATCAATCCTTAATCCATGCTAGTATATTATCCCAATCCCATGAGTCCTAATTTTGTTTAATAACCTCTTGTATGGCACTTTATCGATTGCCTTCTGAAAATCCATATAAACCACATCCACTGGTTCCCCTCAACCTCAATAAACTCTGACAGATTTGTCAAACATGATTTCCCTTTTTTAAATCCATGTTGACTCTGCCCAATCCTATTATTATTTTCTAAGTGCCCTGTTACCACGTCCTTAATAACAGATTCTAGCATTTTCCCTCCCACTAATGTCAGGCTAACTGGTCTGTAGTTCCCCATTTTCTCTCTCCCTCCTTTCTTAAATAGTGGGGTTACATTTGCTACCTTCCAATCTGCGGGAACCGTTCTAGAATTTATGGAATTTTGGAAGATGACAGCCAATGCATCCAATATCTCTATAGCCACCTCTTTTGAAACCCTAGATTGAAGGCCTTCAGGTCCAGGAGATTTATCGGCTTTCAGTCTCATTAATTTCTCCAGTACTATATTTTTACTAATACTAATTTCTTTCACTTCCTCATTGTCGCTAGACCCTTGGTTCTCCACTATTTCTGAAAGGTTCTTTGTATCTTCTTCCGTGAAGACAGACACAACGTGCTGGAATTTCATCGGGCCGTTGAGGCGGGATTGGAGGCGTGTGGGTGGTTAAAATTGAAAAAACTGGCGGGCGGGCCCAACCCCTCCTCCATCCCGCCTCCAAGCAATTTTCATTAAATCGTGTCTACTGGTCCCGTCTCCGTCCCACCTCCAAGAGACGGGATAGGCCCTTAAGGCCCTTAACAAGCACTAAATTGCCTCTATAATGCCATTTTGATAGGGCCTTTGTGATTTTAACCCTTTTCCCACGTGAAGCACGCCTGTTCTGAAACACGACAGTGAAACCTGGCGGGAGCACAATTGGATTGCTGACTATCAGCTGCAGCTCAAACATTAAATAGGAGATTTGATCAGCCATCATTTACAGGTGGCAGGACTTTGCTGTCTCAGGTCTGGACGAACTTTTAGAAGGCATAACCACAGCTGTGGAAGTTTGGAGCCTGACACCCATCTCCAGTGTGACCTCCTGGGAAACCCCTTTCGCCACCTTGTCTGAGCGCTTCCTCAACAGAGGCATATACCAGAAGCATGGGAGCCATTTATTTCCTTCACTTCTGGACATCAGATGAGGTCGAAGACCAGCCGCGGCACCAGCAGAACCACCAACAGCACCACCAACAGCAGCAGCAACAGCAGGAGCGCCAAGCTGCTGCTCACCCACCTGAAGATGAACAGGCCAGAAGGGGCCAGCGCATGGAAGCCCATCGGCGCAGGAGATACCACCCAAACAGGGTCTACAGACATAGGGTCAGCTACCTCAACATGTCTGAGCAGCAGTGCCAAAGGCGGCTCCGACTTTCGCGAGAGGTAGTGGGTGACATCTGCAACAAGACCTGGAGCCCAGAGGACCAGGTGGACAACCCTTACCAGTGGCCGTCAAAGTCACCACCGCACTCAACTTTTTTGCCTCAGGCTCATTCCAGTAATCAGCAGCAGACATCAGCGGCATCTCCCAGGCGGCCGCACACACTTGCATCACGCAGGTAACCGATGCCCTCTTTTCTATCGCGCACAATTACATCCATTTCTCCAAGGATCAAGCAAGTGTCATGGTGCATGCGGTTAGATTTTCTAATCTGTCAGGCTTTCCAAGGGTGCAGGGCATCGTTGACTGCACACATGTGGCCCTTAAGGCACCCCATCATAATCCAGGTATTTTTGTCAACCGCAAGGGCTTCCACTCCCTTAACGTTCAGCTGGTGTGTGACCACAAGAAGGAAATTTTGCATGTTTGTGCCAAGTACCCTGGCAGTTGCCATGACTCCTTCATACTACGCCAGTCTAGTGTGCCTCCGCTCTTCAGTCCGCCAGACCAACTTAACGGATGGCTACTTGGAGACAAGGGCTATCCCCTGAAGACGTGGCTAATGACGCCATTGAGGAGCCCATCCAACGAAGCTGAGGAGCGCTACAACTCCAGCAACATGTCCACCAGAGCCATAATCGAGCAAACCATCGGTATGCTGAAGATGCGCTTCAGATGCCTGGATAGATCAGGTGGAGCCCTGCAATACTCAGCAGCCAGGGTCTCCAGAATCATCGTGGTTTGCTGTGCACTTCACAACATGGCACAGCATCGTGGCTTGCAGATTCCTGAGGACCAAGTGGCTCGTCACATATCCTCCTCAGATGAGGAGGAGGAGGAGGAGGAGAGCGAAAATGAACATCTTGCAGAGGCCCATCAACCAACGGCAGCAGTACGTGAGAACATCGCTGCCCAGGATGCAAGGAACTAACTCATCTTTGCCAGATTTGCTTAGCCTAGCCAATCAAGCACTTTTGCCTCACAGCTTCTTACCTGAGTATCGACAATGGCCAAGAACCAGCGGATTCCTAGCAATTGGAACACCATACTGACAATTGCAAGTAATCCTAAGCCCTCAATGTGGAAGTCTCATTCGTGAAATGACACACGCCAAAACTACAGCAGTAGCCATCAGATTTTTTATTTACAGTAATCATCTGATGACTTTTTAACATAAAACTTCAAAATTCACCCAAGTGACTACCCTTGTGACTATTTGTGCACTATCTTTCTCTTACGTGTGCTCCTATGTGGTGCTTCCCCTGTGGCTTCAGTAGAGGTGGAGGCCCCTTGCTCACTTTCTTGCTGCTCCTGTCTCGACACCTTTGGCGGGCGTCCTCTGGGGTTGCGAACCTGTGAGGGCTCGCCAACAGTCTGCTGCTCCTGCGGCTGTGCAGGGGTTGAGACGCCGATCTCAGTTGGGTGCCGACTCTGGTGGGGCTTTGACTGAGGACTTGTCAGTGGCATGGAAGTGTGAGCGCTTGGAGAGGAGCCCCCACTTCCTTGTTCTCTGCAAACAACATCCCTCTCATGGGTCATGTCCACCTCAGCGCTTGCAAGTGGATTGAGAGCACCTTGCTGCACATCAGGGGGGCCATGGGGACCCGTCTCTGCACTGGAAGTCCTACTCAGAAGGACTTCCATGAAGGTCTGGTTTCTGTGTTCAATAGATGACCATCGCTCCTCCAGAGATGTCATTCTATTCAGAACACTCACCATGTTTTCTGCACTCTGGCGACTTATCTCCTCCATGGCCGCAGCCATCCTCTCGTCTACTGTAGCCATCCTTTCGATGGAGGTTGCCATCATTTGCACGGAGGTTGCCATCCTTTCCGTGGTGATGCGTTCATGCACCAATGACTCCACAAAGGCTCTGCTCATGTTTCGCAATGGACTCCTCCATTCGCTCCACACTCGCAGCGACCCTGGAGACAAAACCTGCCAGAGACTCCTGCATCTGTTCCTGGAGTTCCAGCACCGCTGATCTTATGGATGGCCCCAGAGGCAGAGGGTCGACATGCAGCTGAGCCGAGCTGGCAGAGTCCTGCGCCCTCCGACTAGGACTCTCCACTGCTGTCCCTGTCTCCACTATCTGCTGATACTCACTTGTGAGCTGTGATACACCAGGTGACAACACTACTCTATCTCGCGATGTTCCCTCCGAGGTGTGAGTGTCTGCGCTGGTGCTGGGTGCGCTGAATTCTGCTGACGCGGCGCCCTCAGAGGTTGCAGCTTCCTCTGAGGAGTGGTGAGGCTCATGCTCTTCCACCTGGATAGTGGGGACGGCTGCTCGCGATGGTCCTGGGGGGGAGTAAAGGAAAGAGTCAGAGATGTGAGGCCAAGGTTACATGCACATTGCATATTGCAGATGATCATAAGTCCATCTGTTAGAGCTTCAGTGACTCATGCAATGTCATTGAGAGAGATGGAAAACTATTCTGTCACCAGCTTGCTGTGATGCGCCTGTCTGTCCATCCCCCACTTGGGAATCTTCCTCCACTCCCACCATCTCCAGGACCGCCTCCTCCCAGGTGGTGAGCTGGGCTACTGAGGGTGGCCCTCCTCCTGTCCTCACTCTTTCCCTCTTATTGTGAGCTCTCTTTTCCTGCAATGAGGGAGACAAGTGGAGTTTGAGTGAGAATGAAGGAGTGAGTGTAGAAAATCCATAGCATAGATGCTTAGAAGGAGACAAAGATGGAGTGAGGTGGCAAGACCAAGGGCCCTCCCTGTGTGTTGTAAGTTGTAATTGCATCACAGTGATAGGGAGTGTGAGGTCTGCATAGTCGAATAGTTTAGGTGAATGTGACCATAGAGAGAGAGGGAATGGGTAAGGGTGCATGGATGTCAGTGTCAAGTGGGATGTGGAGGAAGAGATTGCTAAAGCTGAGTGCTGGTGAGGAGAGGCAATGGGGATCAGATTGAGGGTGATGGGAAATTCATACTCACTTTTCCAGTGCGCAGAAGGTCATGAAGCCTCTTCCTGCACTGAAGCCAGGTTCTGCGGGTTATTGACAAAGAGTTGACCTCCTCTACCACCTGGATCCACACAGCCTTGGTTTGCTGGGGAGGCTTCGTCCTCCCTGAAGAAGAGAAGAGCACCTCTTTGTTTGCTCTTGCTCCCTCTACTAAAGCCTGCAGAGCAACGTCATCAAATCGGGGTGCAGACCTAGGTCTCTGGCTGGCCATTCTTCCTGCAGGTGCCTCTAATATGCAAGGGCAAAAGCTTGGCAGTCTGCAGAGGAAGCAAGGCTTGTTGCAGACCTTAAATGCAGCAGCAATGATGAAGTGATCGGAGGCGAGTTTCAGATTGGAAAAACTCACTGGCCGTGGGTTCGCACACGTTGGAACTCAATTGGCCAATTAGGTTAAAATGGCATCAATCTCCCACATCGATTTAGAAATGGGTGGCTAACACGAAATGCGGATTAGACGACCCCAACCCGCCCCAGTATCAAAATCCAGCCCAAAGTATTTGTTTAATTTCTTGGCCATTTCCTTATTCCCCATTACAATTTCTCCTGTCTCAGCCTGTAAGGGACCCATGTTTAGTTTTGCTAATATTTTCCTTTTTACATGCTTTTGAAGCTTTTACTTTCAAGTTTTTATATCTCTTGCTAGTTTACTCTCATATTCTATTTTCCCTTTCTTTATCAATTTCTTGGTCCTCCTTTGCTGAAATCTAAAATGCTCTAAATCCTCAGGCTTACTATTCTTGTTGGCAACATTATAAGGCTCTTCCTTTGATCTAATATTATCTTTAGTTTCTCTTGTTAGCCACAGTTGCACCATTTTTCCCGTGGTGTTTTTATTCCTTAAGGGAATGTATATTCGTTGTGAATTATGAATTATTTCTTTAAATGTTTGCCTTTGCTTTTGTACTGTCATATCTTTTAATCTAGTTTCCCAGCCTACCTAAGCCAACTCGCCTCTCATACCTATGTAGTTTGCTTTGTTCTCGTTTAGGACCCTAGTTTCAGACTTAACTAAATCACTCTCAAATTCAACAGAAAATTCTATCATATTATGATCACTGCTCCCCAGAGGCTCCTTAACTACAAGGTTATTAATTAACCCTGCCTTATTGAACAGTACTAGATCTAAAATAGCCAATTCCCTCTTAGTTTCCTTGACATACTGATCTAGAAAACTACCTTGAATGCATTCCATGAACTTTTCCTCTGCACTATTTCTGCAAATTTGGTTTGCCCAGTCTATATGAAAGTTAACGACCCCCATGATTACTGTATTACCCTTGTTACAGGCATCTCTAATTTCCTGATTTATAATCTGCCCGACACTGCAACCACTGTTAGGAGGCCTATAGACTATTCCCAGTAATGTTTTCTGCCCCTTGTTGTTTCTTAGCTCCACCCAAACTGATTCTACACTGTGTTATTCCAAGCCAAGATCCTTTCTCTCTACTGTCTTTTAACCCTCCTTTATTATCAGGGCTACCCCTCCTCTTTTTCCATTCTGCCTGTCTCTTCTAAAAGTCAAATATCCTGGAATATTTAGTTCCCAGCCTTGGCCACTCTGCAACCACATCTCTGTAACTGGTATTAAATTAAACCCATTTATTTCTATCTGTGCTATTAATTCATCTATTTTGTTGTGAATGCTTCGTGCATTCAGATATAGAACCTTTAGCTTTAACTTTTTTCCATTTTTCCCTGATGTCACTTTCGTCTCTAATGCCCTATTACCTTTATTAATCTTTCTGTCCCTTCCTGACCCACTCTGCTTATCTTTACCCAGATCACTACTCTGCTCTCTACAGCCTTGACATTTCTCTTACTGCTTTTGAAAATACCTTTTCCTGAATCCTCCCAACCCCCCTTCATTAGTTTAAAGCCCTATCTACTGCCCTAGTTATTCGATTCACCAGGACACTGGTCCCAGCCCGTCTTAAGTGGAGCCGGTCCCCACGGAACAGCTCCCTCTTCCCCCAGTATTGGTGCCAGTGCCCCATGAATTGAAACCCCTGCCTCCCACATCACTCTTTGAGCCACGCATTTAAACCTCTAATCTGTTTGCCCTTGTGCCAATTTGCGTGTGGATCAGGCAACCATCCAGAGATTATTACCTGTGAGATTTTGTGTTTTAATTTCAACCCTAGCTGGATGGAATCTGGAACTGAACCCATGGATTGGAGGGTAACTAATGTTACCCCACTATTCAAAAAGGGTGGTAGAGAGAAAGCGGGGAATTACAGACCGGTAAGCCTGACATCGGTAGTGGGGAAAATGCTAGAGTCCATTATAAAGGATGTAATAGCTGAGCACTTGAAAAACAGTGACAAGATCGGACAAAGTCAACATGGATTTACAAAAGGTAAATCGTGTTTGACTAATCGACTGGAATTTTTTGAGGATGTAACTGGGAAAATAGATGAGGGAGAACCAGTAGATGTGGTGTATTTGGACTTTCAAAAGGCTTTCGATAAGGTTTCGCACAAGAGATTAGCGTGTAAAGTTAAGGCACATGGGATTGGGGGCAAGGTATTGACTTGGCTAGAGAACTGATTGGCGGACAGAAAGCAGAGAGTAGGAATCAATGGGTCTTTTTCCGAGTGGCAAGCAGTGACTAGTGGGGTACCGCAGGGATCGGTCCTTGGACCCCAGCTATTCACAATATACATTAATGATCTAGATAAGGGAACTAAATGTAATATCTCCAAGTTTGCAGATGACACAAAGCTGGGTGGGAGTGTGTGCTCCGAGGAGGATACCGAGAAACTCCAGGATGATTTGGACAGGTTGGGTGAGTGGGCAGAAGCGTGGCAGATGCAATATAACGTGGATAAATGCGAGGTTATCCACTTTGGTGTCAAAAACAGAAAGGCAGACTATTATCTGAATGGCAATAGATTGGGAGAAGGGGAAGTGCAACGAGACCTGGGTGTCCTTGTGCACCAGTCGCTGAAGGTAAGCATGCAGGTGCAGCAGGCGGTGAAGAAGGCAAATGGTATGATGGCCTTCATAGCGAAAGGGTTTGAGTATAGGAACAGGGATGTCCTGCTGCAGTTGTACAGGGCCTTGGTGAGACCACACCTTGAGTATTGTGTGCAGTTTTGGTCGTCTTATCTGAGGAAGGATGTTCTTGCCATGGAGGGAGTTCAGCGAAGATTCACAAGGCTGATACTTGGGATGGCAGGAATTACATATGAGGAGAGATTGGGTCGATTGGGCTTATACTCGCTGGAGTATAGAAGAATGAGAGGGGATCTCATCGAAACATATAAAATTCTGACAGGTCTGGACAAACTAGATGCAGGAAGAATGTTCCCAATGGTCAGAGAGTCCAGAACCAGGGGTCATAATCTAAGGATAAGGGTAAGCCATTTAGGACAGAAATGAGGGAGAATTTCTTCACCCAGAGAGTGGTGAACCTGTGGAATTCTCTACCACAGAAGGTAGTTGAGGCCAAGTCATTAAATATATTCAAGAATGAGTTAGATATATTTCTTAAAGCTAAAGGTATCAAGGGATATGGGGAGAAGGCAGGTACAGGGTACTGAGTTTGGATGATCAGCCATGATCTCATCGAATGGCGGAGCAGGCTCGAGGGGCCAAATGGCCTACTCCTGCTCCTATCTTCTATGTATCTATGTATTTAGCTCCTCAAACTCTCTCAGCAGAACCTCATTCCTAGTTCTACCTACGTCGTTGGTTCCTACATGGACCATGACAACTGGATCCTCCCCCTCCCACTCCAAGTTCTTCTCCAGCCGTGAGGAGACATCCTTTACCCTGGCACCAGGCAGGCAACACAACCTTCGGAACTCCCGGTCACAGCTGCAGAGAACACTATCTATCCCTCTGACTATACTGTCCCCAACACTACTACATTCCTTTTCACTCCCCCCACTTGAATGGCCTCCTGTACCACGGTGCCGTGGTCAATTTGGTCATCCACCCTGTGGTCCTTGTTCTCATCCCCATGGGTAGCAAATATCTCATACCTGTTGGTCAAAGTCAAGGGCCAAGGCTCCTCCATCACTACATCCTGGGTCCCCATACCTTCCTGACTCGCGGTCACACCCTCCTGTCCCTGACCATTGGGGAACTCTAAAGTACTACTTAATCTAAGGGGTGTGACTGCCTCCTGGAACAAAGTGTCCAGGTAACTTTCCCCCCCTCTGATGCCCCGCAATTTCTGAACCTCAAACTCAAGCTCACCAACTCTGAGCCGAACCTCCTCGAGCTGCAGACACTTACCGCAGATGTTGCTCAGGATCTCGCTGATCTCCACAAACTCCCACACGCTGCAGTTACAACACACCACCTGCCCTGCCATGTCTGCTTTATTATTTGATCAATTATTTTAATTTTATTAGTTAATTGGTTTATCTAGTTTTAGTTACTAATTAATAAAGTAAAGTTATAGCAATTTACAGTTTCTTAGCTAGATTAACGATTAAAAAACTGTAATACTCACCAACCAATCACCTACCTGCTGTCCTGTGATATCACTCCTCGATTTTCTTTCTCTCTGTCCTCTGCTCTTTATTCCCCTGGCTGCACTCCGTCCCTGACCAGGTCCACTCTCACCGCTGGTCCGACCAGTGGTTTGAAGACCAGGACCTCAAACCCGGCACTAAGCTCATGGTCTACAGAGCAGCAGTGATACCCGCCCTACTGTATGCCTCAGAGTCATGGACCATGTACAGCAGGCACCTCAAAGCACTGGAGAGGTACCACCAATGCTGCCTCCGCAAGATCCTGCAAATCCATTGGCAGGATAGGCACACCAACGTCAGTGTTCTCGCTCAGGCCAACATCCCCAGTATTGAAGGTTTGACCACGCTCGATCAGCTCCGATGGACGGGCCACATCGTCTGCATGCCCGATACAAGACTCCCAAAACAAACACTCTAATCGGAGCTCCGGCACGGCAAGAGAGCCCCAGGTGGGCAGAGGAAATGCTTCAAGGACACCCTCAAAGCCTCCTTGAAAAAGTGCAACATCCCCACCGACACCTGGAAATCCCTGGCCCAAGACCGCACAAAGTGGAGGAGAAGCATCCGGGAAGGCACCGAATACCTCGAGTCTCTTCGCCGGGAGCAAGCGGAAGCCAAGCGCAAACAGCGGAAGGAGCGCACATCGACCCAAGCATCCCACCCACCCGCCCCTTCAACCACCGTCTGCCCCACCTGTGACAGAGACTGTAGGTCCCGCATTGGACTCATCAGTCACCTGAGAACTCATTTTTAATGTAGAAGCAAGTCATCCTCGGTTCCAAGGGACTGCCTTAGAAGAAGAGAAGAAGGGTAGTGGGACTCGCTGAAGTGCTCTTGCAGAGAGCCGGCACGGGTTCGACGGGCCGAATGGCCTCCCTCTGTGCTGTAACCATTTTTTGATTCTAGAGGCAAGGTTACCTTGATCAAAAGCCATTCCCCTTCACACACAAATATATGTTTAATCCCCGGACAATGTTTAGAAACAAGCTTTCCAAAATATTAATCTCTCATCTGATAATTCATCGTGACGTCAGAAGATTGGAGTTTAAAATCGCTGAGTGTTTTGCAGCGATGGGGAAATTCTTTCCCAATGTCTCCTGTGTTAAAGAGCCTGTACAGCTCGATTGCAATGTTAGAATCTCACTAGTTTTACATTACACCGAAATAACGTGAATTTAATCAGCATCACAGCAAACTGCAGAGTAAAAGAGCAATGAGCTGGGCAGGAAACGATATCTAAAGCTGTCTGTGGGTCATCAACACAAGGGACATAGGCCGAGAATATTAATCCTCGAAAAATAATTAAATCCTGTTCGCCCTTAATAAACATCCATCATTTCTTACAAATTAATTATACTCCATATGAAAATTACTGATCTAATCCCCCTCCAATATCTAATTCTTTCTGATATCACGATTATAAAAACCTGATCCTCTTTCCCCAGATATGAAATCTCAGTACAGGAAACTTTCGTTTATTCGGCACCCAAATATCCGGAATTCTCGCTTAACCGGCAAAAATCATCCTCCGAAAACTCCTCTCAAATAACCGGCAATGTTGCCGAGTCGCAGTCGAGTCTCCGCGAACGCCGAGTGCTCCGAAAAATCCTCTCAAATAACCGGCAATGTTGCCGATCCCGAGTCCGAGTCAGAGTCCGCGAAAGCCGATTTAGTCAGTAAGGGTACTTTTCAAAAGTGCCACTATTCGGCCTCCTGGCGCTGTTGCAAGTCCAAAACATTGCAGTAGCATGAGTAGATTCTCCCGTGCTGCTTGGAGTCTCTTTGTTAAAAATAGCCTCGGTAGATATAACTCTCTGTTATCTGGTACTTTCGATAAACCGGCACCACGCCGGTCCCGTCGATGCCGGATAAACGAAAGTTTCCTGTAATAGGTTGTGTCTCGAAGGCCCCAATCTTTGCTTCTTCTGTCTCCTGTCTGGGCTCAGACGCTGCAATGTGAGGCTCGAGGCCGTGCAGGGTGTCTGAGCTTCTGTGGGCCAAGGTATGTTTCCTGCCTCGGAGACGGAAGCTGTCAGTCAGACAAGGTCTGGGGGAAAGTTTTGTAATTCTGAATATTTCTTTTCTCTCAGGTGGAACTGAGCTGTGGGCCTGAGTGAGAGAAGCTGTGGGAATGAGTTGATGTGCAGGGACTGAGGGAGACAGTGTGTCTGCTGTCTCCCTTCTCTCCCACTCTGCTCTATAAGCTTCATATCATCGGCTCCCTGAACTGTGCTTATTGTTTGTGCCTGTGGACCCTTCCCTGGTTAATGGAGCCATCGAACTGTGAGGACTGTTACTGAGGAAGTGAGCTGGCTCTGCAGACAGGGCTCCAAGGTGTGGAATACCAGAAGAGATTCGCTGGCCTTACACTGCCAGTGGCCTTTCCTTCTGTCTGACAACTTGAATCAAATATATTTTAATCACATTGTATTTCAGCTGAAAGTAATTCAAAGAGTGAAGTTTCGATTCTGATTTCTGTATTATTGGGTTCCTCTGACAGGTGAGATTAATAAAAGCTGGGCTGAGTTACAGTCTGAGCCCAGGGTGACCCTGTGTAGGTCAGTGAGCACAGGGGTGATGGGTGAACGGGACTTGGTGAAGTTTATGGAGGGTGGAAGGTGGGAGGTCGAGCCTCATTGTGCTGAGCCCGTTATCTGTACAGGGAGGGCACGGCTTCGACTGTTAGACTCGACTATTCCAACGCTCTCCGGGCCGGACTCCCACCTTGCACCATTCCAGAGCTTAGGGCCCAGGCAGCTGAAGGCACGGCCGCCAATGGTGGAGCGATTAAAATCGGGGAAGGACAAGAGGCTAGAATTGGTGGAGCCCAGAGATCTCGGAGGGGTGTAGGGCTGGAGGAGGTTACAGAGATAGGGAGGTGGGGTTGTCCCTGGATGGATTTGAACAAAGATGACAATTTTTAAATTGAGGCATTGGTGGATTGGGAGCCAATGTAGGTCAGTGAGCACAGGGGTGATGGGTGAACGGGACTTGGTGTGAGTTAGGACATGGGCAGCAGAGTTTTGGATTAGCTCTAGTTTACACAGGTTGGAAGGTGGGAGGCCGGCCTGGAGAGTATTGGAATAGTCGAGTTTGGAGATAACAAAGGCAGTGATGAGGGTTTCAGCAGCTGATGAGCTGAGGCGGGGCAGAGACGGGCGATGTTAGGGAGGTGGAAGCAGGCAGTCTTGGTGATGGAGAGGATGTGGGGTCGGAAGCTCAGCTCAGGGTTAAATAGGATTCCAAGGTAGCGAACGGTCTGGTTCAGCCTCAGACAGTGGCCAGGGAGAGGGATGGAGTTGGTGACCCGGGAACGGAGTTTGTGGGACTGAAGTCAATGGCTTCACTCTTCCCAATATGTAAAGATGTAAATGTCTTGTCTCAGTGTAAATTCTGTTCTCTAACAAGGGACCTGGTGCCGGGATATTCACCCTTCACACAGAATAACAATCTAAAGAATCCCAATGGATATTCCAAAAAATTATCCTTCACAAATCTTGTGGTGTCCTCCTCAAATTCGGCTGCCATCAAAAGTTTGTCAAATCCTCCGCCTGATTCACGACGACATGCAAGCCGTGATTCTGACCAACGGTTCCACCACAGACCCAATTCATGTACAGACAGGTGTCAAGCAAGGCTGTGTCATCACACCAACGCTCTTCTCGATCTTCTTTGCTGCAATGCTCCATCTCACCCTCAGTAAGCTCCCCGCTGGAGTGGAGCTAATTTACAGAACAAACGGGAAACTGTTCAACCTCCGTCACCTCTAGTCCAGATCCAAGGTCATAGAGTCATAGAGTTATACAGCACGGATAGAGGCCCTTCGGCCCATCGTGTCTGCGCCGGCCATCAAGCCCTGTCTAATCTAATCCCATATTCCAGCATTTGGTCCGTAGCCTTGTATGCTATGGCATTTCAAGTGCTCATCCAAATGCTTCTTGAATGTTGTGAGGGTTCCTGCCTCCACAACCCTTTCAGGCAGTGAGTTCCAGACTCCAACCACCCTCTGGGTGAAAAAGTTCTTTCTCAAATCCCTTCTAAACCTCCCGCCCTTTACCTTGAATCTGTGCCCCCTTGTTATAGACCCCTCTACTAAGGGAAAAAGCTCCTTCGTATCCATCCTATCTATGCCCCTCATAATTTTGTACACCTCAATCATGTCCCCCCTCAGCCTTCTCTGCTCCAAGGAAAACAAACCCAATCTGCCCAGTCTCTCTTCATAGCTGAAGCACTCCAGCCCGGGTAACATTCTGGTGAATCTCCTCTGCACCCTCTCCAAAGCTATCACATCCTTCCTGTACTGTGGCGACCAGAACTGCACACAGTATTCCAGATGTGGCCTAACCAGTGTTTTATACAGCTCCATCATAACCTCCTTGCTCTTATATTCTATGCCTCGGCTAATGAATGCAAGTATCCCATATACCTTTTTTACCACCTTATCCACCTGTTCCGCCACCTTCAGGGATCTGTGTACTTGCACACCAAGATCCCTCTGACCCTCCGTCTTGCCTACGGTCTTACCATTCATTGTGTATTCCCTTGCCTTGTTAGTCCCTCCAAAGTGCATCACCTCGCACTTTTCCCGATTAAATTCCATTTGCCACTGTTCCGCCCATCTGACCAACCCATCTATATCGTCCTGCAGACTGAGGCTACCCTCCTCGCTATTTACCACCCTACCAATTTTTGTATCATCCGCAAACTTACTGATCATACCTTTTACATTCATATCCAAGTCGTTAATGTAGACCACAAACAGCAAGGGACCCAGCGCCGATCCCTGTGGTACCCCACTGGCCACAGGCTTCCAGTCACAAAAACAACCTTCGACCATCACCCTCTGCCTTCTGCCACTGAGCCAGTTTTGTATCCAATGTGCCAAGACACCCTGGATTCCATGGGCTCTTACCTTCTTGACCAGTCTCCTGTGCGGGACTTTATCGAAGGCCTTACTGAAATCCATGTATACCACATCCACTGCGTTACCCTCATCCACACACCTAGTCACCCCCTCAAAAAATTCAATCAAATTAGTCAGACATGATCTTCCCTTGACAAAGCCATGTTGGCTAACCCTGATTAATCCTTGCCTCTCCAAGTGGAGACTAATTTTGTCCCTCAGAATTTTTTCCAATAATTTTCCTACCACTGATGTTAGGCTCACTGGCCTGTAGTTCCCCGGCTTTTCCCTACTCCCTTTCTTGAATAATGGTACTACATTAGCGGTTCTCCAGTCCTCTGGCACATCCCCTGTGGCCAGAGAGGTTCTGAATATATGTGTTAGAGCCCCCGCAATCTCCTCCTTTGCCTCACACAGCAGCCTGGGATACATTTCGTCCGGACCTGGGGATTTATCCATTTTTAGACCTGCTAAAACCGCCAATACCTCCTCCCTCTCGATGTTAAAATGTTCGAGTATATCACAGTCCCCCTGCCCTAATTTTATGTCTGCATCGTCCTTCTCCATAGTGAAAACAGATGCAAAAAATTCATTTAGAACCCCACCTACATCTTCCGGCTCCACACACAGATTGCCACTTTTGTCCCTAATGGGCCCTATTTTTTCCCTAGTTATCCTCTTACCCTTAATATACTTATAAAACATCTTAGGATTTTCCTTTATTTTGCTCGCCAGTGTTATTTCATGGCCCCTCCTTGATCTCCTAATTTCTTTTTTAAGTATCCCCCTGCACTTTTTGTACTCCTCTAGGGCTTCCTCCATCTTTAGCATTTTGTATCTGCCAAAAGCCCTCCTTTTTTTCCTGATCCATTCTCGTATATCCCCTGACATCCAAGGTTCCCTGGGGTTTTTGGAACCACCCTTGACTTTTACGGGAACATGCTGCCATTGTATGATCTCAATCTCCCTTCTGAAAGAATCCCATTGCTCCGATGTGGATTTTCCTACAAGCAGCTGATCCCAGTCCATTTTGGCCAGATCCTGCCTTATCTTATTAAAATCGGCCTTCCCCCAATTTAGAACCTTTATTTCCGGCCCATTCCTGTCCTTTTCCATGACCACCTTAAATCTCACCGTATTATGGTCACTGTCACCAAAGTGCTCAGCTACTAGCAATTCTTCCACTTGGCCGGCCACATTCCCTAGAATTAGATCCAGTACCGCCCCCTCCCTTGTAGGACTTTCTACATGCTGGCTCAAAAAGCTCTCCTGGATGCACTTTAAGAATTTTGAACCCTCTAAGCCTTTCACACTCTGGCTATCCCAGTTAATATTGGGGAAGTTGAAATCCCCCATTATTATTACCCTATTATTTGCACATTTCTCTGAGATTTGCCTACATATCTGTTCCTCTATCTCCCCCTGACTGTTTGGGGGCCTATAGTACGCTCCCAGCAAAGTGCTTGCCCCCTTTTTGTTTTTAAGCTCCACCCATATAGCCTCATTGGAGGAACCTGCTAATATATCATCCCTCCTTATGGCAGTAATTGATTCCTTAATTAATATTGTGACACCCCCTCCTCTTATACCTCCCCCTCTGTCTCACCTGAAGATTCTGTACCCCGGAATATTGAGCTGCCAGTCTTGCCCCTCCCTCAACCATGTCTCCGTGATAGCAACAATATCATACTCCCATGTGTTTATCAACACCTTCAGTTCATCCACCTTATTCGCTCGACTCCTTGCATTAAAATAAATGCCTTCCAGCCTTGCTCTTACATGTTTGCCCTGTCTTCCAAGCTGACTTGTTTTTTTCTCTATATTTGACTGTACATCACCCCCTATTGTAGCTCCACTCTGAATCCCATCCCCCTGCCAAGTTAGTTTAAACCCCCCCCAACAGTGCTAGCAA
Source organism: Squalus acanthias (assembly GCA_030390025.1). Classification (NCBI taxonomy): domain Eukaryota; kingdom Metazoa; phylum Chordata; class Chondrichthyes; order Squaliformes; family Squalidae; genus Squalus; species Squalus acanthias. The sequence goes on along the minus strand of JASTWF010000116.1, from coordinate 238,216 downwards.
ACCTCCCCGCAAGGATATTTGTCCCGCTCTGGTTCAGGTGCAAACCGTCCGACTTGTACAAGTCCCACCTTCCCCAGAAGCAGGCCCAGTGATCCAGGAAACTAAAACCCTCCCTCCTGCACCAACTCTTTAGCCACGCATTCATCTGTTCTATCCTCCTATTCCTATACTCACTAGCACGTGGCACTGGGAGTAATCCAGAGATTACAACCTTTGAGGTCCTGCTCTTTAATCTGCTGCCTAGCTCCCTAATATCTTGATGCAGGACCTCATCCCCCTTCCTACCTATGTCGTTGGTCCCAATGTGAACCACGACCTCTGCCTGCTCACCCTCCCCCTTAAGAATGCTCTGTAGCCGCTCAGTGACATCCATGACCCTGGCCCCAGGGAGGCAACAAACCATCCTGGAGTCACGTTTACTGCCACAGAAACGCCTATCTGTTCCCCTTACGATAGAATCCCCTACCACTATTGCTCTCCCACTCTTTTTCCTCCCTTTCTGAGCAGCAGAAGCTACCCTGGTGCCAGGAAGTTGGCTGCTGCCGCTCTCCCCTGGTGAGTCATCCCCCTCAACAGTATCCAAATCGGTATACCTGTTTGAAAGGGGGATGACCGCAGGGGTCCCCTGTACTTCCTGCCTGCCTCTGCTGCTCCGCCTGATGGTCACCTATTTCCCTTCTGCCTGTGCAGCCCTACCCTGCGGCGTGACCAACTCACTAAACGTGTCATCCACGACCCTCTCAGCATCGCGTATGCTCCAAAACTCATCCACCCGCAGCTCGAGCGCCGCAATGCGGTCTACAAGTAGCTGCAGCTGGATGCATTTCTCACACACATGGTCCCCAGGGACACTGGCAGCGTCCCTGAATTCCCACATAGAGCAAGAGGAGCATAACACGGGGCCGATCTCACCTGCCATGACCTACTCCTTTAATTAAATTAAAAATGTATTCAATACCCCAGTTACAGATATACTCTAGGGCGCTTTATTTACCAACTGTCCCCACTACACCACAGAGACCCTAGAAATTTAACACCACAGAATTTAAGCTTAAAAAGAGAGAAATACTCACCAACCAATCACCTACCTGCTTTTTGGTGACGTCACACTTCGATTATTTTTCCCTCCGAGTTCGGAGACTGGTACGCCTTACCTGGTCTCTGGAGACTTTTACAGGCCCACTGCCGCCGCTGAAACTCCCGCCACCACCCGGTCATCCCTTCCTCTGTCGTCGAATTACAGTATGCAGACGACGCTTGCGTCTGTGCACACTCGGAGGTCGAACTCCAAACCATCATCAACACCTTCACCGAAGCGTACGAGAGCATGGGCCATATACTAAACATCCGTAAGACAAAGGTCCTCCACCAACCTGCCCCCGCCACACAGTACTGCCCCCCGATTATCAAAATCCATGACAAGGCCTTGGACAACGTGGACCACTTTCCATACCTTGGGAGCCTACTGTCAACAAGGGCAGACGTCGATGACGAAGTCCAACACCGCCTTCAGTGTGCCAGTGCAGCCTTCGGTCGCCTGAGGAAGAGAGTGTTTGAAGACCAGGACCTCAAACCCGGCACTAAGCTCATGGTCTAGAGAGCAGCAGTGATAGCCGCCCTGCTGTATGCCTCAGAGACATGGCCCATGTACAGCAGGCACCTCAAAGCACTGGAGAGGTACCACCAACGCTGCCTCCGCAAGATCCTGCAAATCCATTGGCAGGATAGGCACACCAACGTCAGTGTTCTTGCTAAGGCCAACATCCCCAGCATTGAAGCTTTGACCACGCTCGATCAGCTCCGATGGACTGGTCACATCGTCCATATGCCTGATACGAGACTCCCAAAACAAGCGCTCTACTCGGAGCTCCGATACGGCAAGACAGCCCCAGCTGGGCAGAGGAAACGTTTCAAGGACACCCTCAAAGCCTCCTTGAAAAAGTGTAACATCCCCACCAACACCTGGGAATCCCTGGCCCAAGACCGCACAAAGTGGAGGAGAAGCATCCGGGAAGGCGCCGAACACCTCGAGTCTCTTCACTGGGAGCAAGCGGAAGCCAAGCGCAGGCAGCGCAAGGAGTGCACGTCAACCCAAGCACCCCACCCACCCGCCCCTTCAACCACCGTCTGCCCCACCTGTGACAGAGACTGTAGATCCCGCATTGGACTCATCAGTCACCTGAGAACTCATTTTAAATGTGGAAGCAAGTCATCTTCGGTTCCGAGGGACTGCCTAAGAAGAGAAGAAGAAATAATTGTCGGCACTCTTCCAATTTCTGAGTGAGATCTTTAACTCTTCTCCTGTTCACAGTGGAGATCCCGAGACAGACGGTCCCTGGGCTGCGAGTCTGTTCCAGCAAATTATCACATTGTGCGCAATAAAAATGAACCCTATAAATCCCGCCTTGTTTCTGAAATGAACAAATGTGTCAAGCACAACAAACAAAAGGACTATTAGGAAATAAAGCAATCTTATTTAAAGTAAAGCTGGTCATTAATAATGGGAATGGTTGGAGTCTCTCCCAGGCTGGTTCTGCCCTCTCAGAATCTGGCTCCTGTTCAGGGTCAGGATTACACAGGGAGGGGCAGTGGGCACAGACTCTGCCTTTGGGATTCTGGGGCTGAGATTTTTTGGAAGGAGTGGGCGGTAGAATCAATTGGAAATGGGAATGGATTATCCCAGGAATGTTTGATGGATTCTGGCACCAACACTCTTTGAGCCGGTGACTCTCCCCTCTGAGAATGAGAAGTGAAGCTTTAAAGCTCGGGGAGGAGGGCTGAGGGGAGCCAATCCAGGACTGAATCTCCGTCTTTAAAGAGTCTCGGGAGAGACAGTCTGAAGATGAAGTTATAAAGCACAGAATCAGGGAGAGATTCCTCGGAGGAGCAATTTAGGTTCAATGAGACTCTTACTGAGATCCTGGAGGCAAATATGCGAGTAAAAGCCGATCTAAGACAGGACACGGGGGAAAGGCTCCCAGTGCAGGCAGTGTGGAAATACTGGAGTAATATGCGAGTAAAAGCATATCTGCCCCCAGGATCTCCAGAATTCCAGAGCCCAGGGCCCCGGGTTTAATCCTGTCACTCTCACTGTACAGGACAGCTGGAGACAGTGCGATGGAACAATCTCACACTCTGCCTCTAAATCACATCTTCTACCCTTCAAATAATGATTGGCTCAAAGTCCCAGAGATGCCAATATTGACCCAAAGTCCCAGAGATGCCAATATTGGCTCAAAGTCCCAGAGATGCCAATATTGACCCAAAGTCCCAGAGATGCCAATATTGGCCCAGTTCCATTTATCCCGGGAATGGGCTCTGACAGGAAGGCAATTCAACCCAATGCACTCTGGGCGCTTGTCCAGTCGTTGCTTTGTGTTAGATTCCAGTTTAACTTCTTCCATTGATCCCACTGAACCAGAGTCTCTCCTTGTTTAATTTGTGGGTCATAAAGGGGACTTTTTACAACACAAATGTGGTGCCGATAATCAAAATATCGCACCAACAAGCAGAAAGCAGCATTTTCTAGCAGAGGGCAAAGGTCAGTCTGCACCGTACGCTGTACGAGCGATAACAATGGCCCAGAAATTGATCTCGCTCTGTTCCCGCGGGGGTAAGGCTTCCCCGCGATCTCTCACTCCGCGTTGGCTTTTTCAGATCCAGCTCGCACGAACTTGATGTTCCAGACATCAGCTGGGCAATGCTTGCGTATCCCACCGGCGTAGTGAATTCGTGCGAGCTGTGGGATCACGTGACTCAGTTAGAGCCAATGGCAGCACACCATCTTCCATTCATAAGTTTCACATACGTGCTGTGAAAGCTATGAATCTTACACCCCCCCAAAATAACAGCTAAACCTCAATTAAATTTTAAAAAAAAACCATCACATTAATAAAATAAGTATAGTTAAATAAATTAACCATTTTAAATAAAAAATTTAATTTTTGAAAAAATGTAAAATCTTTTAAAAAGTTATAAAAATAAACTTACCTGTCTTTAAAGTCTCTAAAAAAGATATACCTGTTAAAAAAAATTCAAAAAAATACTTAATTCACTACTTACCTTGTTAAAAGTGGGTCTTACTCCTCCTTTTTCCATTTCTAAAATCTTCCGTCCTTACCTGCGCGTCCAAAGCACGAAGTGCACAGCGTGCGCGCAGCCTGTAGCGCGCACGCGGTGCACCGAGGAACCGCCCCCTTTTCAAAAGACCAAGTGCCGGTTTTCAGCGCATGCGCAGGGCATGCAGAAAACCGGCAATTGGAGAGAGAATACGCGAGAGTACGCAGTGCGTACTCTCGTGCAGCGGGATGAATTTTTGGCCCAATAAGTCCATCGTACGTACGTTGTGTTCTGCGCCCAGGACAGGTCCTCACTCGAGTCTCACACTCGAGGTTCTTGAGACATTCTCGGGATGTGCGCGTCAATGGCAAGGCCGGCATTTATTGCCCATCCCTAATTGCCCTTGAGAAGATGGTGGTGAGCCACCTTCATGAACCGCTGCAGTCCGTGTGGTGATGGTGCTCCCATAGTGCTGTTAGGGAGGGAGTTCCAGGATTTTGACCCAGCAATGATGAAGGAACGGCCGATATATTTCCAAGTCAGGATGGTGTGTGACTCAGAGGGGAACTTGGAGGTGGTGGTGTTCCCATGCACCTGCTGCCCTTGTCCGTCTAGGTGTGGTGGAGGGAGTGGGTTTGGGAGGTGCTGGGGAAGAAGCCTTGGCGAGTTGCTGCAGGACATCCTGTGGATGGTCCACACTGCAGACACGGTGCGCCGGGGGTGGAGGGAGTGTGTTTGGGAGGTGCTGGGGAAGAAGTCTTGGCGAGTTGGTGCAGAGCGACTAAGGTACAGGACAGCAGCAGTGAGGAGCCGGCTGCAGGGAGATGGGGGTTAAATCCCTTCACACCCGTTTCTGGTCAGGATGCGATCTACTGCTCCCGCTGGATCCGTCCCTCCATTGAACTGAAAGCGGCCCGTGTTCACCAGCTGATATATCACAGCTCCCAGACAGAAAGATTTCTACCTCTGGCAGCTAATTCGGTGTAGAACATTTAGGACTGAGATGAGGAGAAATTTCTTCACTCAGAGGGTGGTGAACCTGTGGAATTCTCTACCACAGAAGGCAGTGGAGGCCAAATCACTGAATATATTTAAGAAGATAGATAGATTTCTAGACACAAAAGGCATCAAGGGGGATATGGGGAGAGAGCGGGAATATGCTATTGAGATAGAGGATCAGCCATGATCATATTGAATGGCCTACTCCTGCTCTTATTATGTTTCTTTGTTAACCCTGACCTCCCAAACAGCCCATAATCCCTGAGCTCCGCTCTCTCGCTTTGATGCTCAGTTCTGCTTCTGGGCCACATTTGACTAATAGTGATCTGTTCATCGCACTAATTAATGTCTAATTGTGTTAACCCGGCTCCCACAATCCAGGGGATTTCGGGCAACACTCGATACCTGAGATCCTCAATCACAGCTCAGTGAGTGAAGGGAACATCGAGAGAACATTCAACTCCACAGAAATTGAACCCTTATTCCTGCCTCCTTCTGGCATTCTCCTTCTGCCTGATATTTCTGGGGATCAATCGATGTGATTAAGCCCAGGGCGGGCAAGGATACTAATGAGACACGATAGCAAAATACTGCGGATGCTGGAAATCCGAAATAACAACAGAAAACGCTGGAAAAACTCAGCAGGCCAGGCAGCATCCGTGGAGAGAGAAAGAAAGAGACAATTGGGCCAGTAATCTGTCAATCAGCCTCGCTAATTGATATCAAGCAGCTCACTGTTGGTGAAGGAGTTCTCACTGACTAACAAACGGAACATGGCCTGGAGCAGAAACTGACTGTACCGGGACCATCATCTCTGCTGCTCGTTCTGTCCCTGAGAGATGGGAATCTCAGCCTTTAACCGGATTGGTATTTCTCTCCTGTTTGGAGCAGAAGAGATGGCGAGGGAGGAATGGGATCTCGCTCAACACACACACAACATTCTGGAACCAAGAGGGAGCAGCGAGATTCCACCCTCATTAAAAGGCAAACACAATTCTACTGATATCGACAGGCTAAAAACAGGACAGCATCTCCGGGCCGCAGCATTGATGAGAGAGCGGAGGAAGGCGAGGAGTTTCTCTGAGTGAGGTTAGAGAGTGAGAGGGAGTCAGTGATAACAACAGAAAGCGCTGGAAAAACTCAGCAGGCCAGGCAGCATCCGTGGAGAGAGAAACAGAGTTAACGTTTCAGGTCGAAGACCTTTCGTCAGAACTGGAAAAAAGCAGGAAATGAAATAGATTTAAAGCAAGGATAAAGCTGGGAAAAGGGGGAGGGGTTGAAAGAACAAAAGGGAAGGTCAGTGGTGGGATAGAAAGCAGGAGAGAACAAGAGACATTGAGAGACATTAAGAGATAATCAAGGCAAGCGCAGGAGATGCAACACATGCCCTTATACCTCCCCTCTTCCCACTGTCCAGGGCCCCAAACACTCCTTCCAGGTGAAACAGCGATTTACTTGTACTTCCTGCAATCTAGTACACTGTATTCGCTGCTCACGATGTGGTCTCCTCTACATTGGGGAGACCAAACGCAGATTGGGTGACCGCTTTGCGGAACACCTCCATTCAGTCCGTAAGGGGGACTCCGAGCTCCCGATGGCCTGTCGCTTTAATTCTCCGCTCCACTCCCACTCAGACCTCACCGTCCTCGGCCTCTTGCATTGTTCCACGGAAGCTCAGCGTAAGCTCGAGGAACAGCACCTCATCTTTCGTTTTGGCACTCTACAGCCCTCTGGACTCAACATCGAGTTCAACAATTTCAGATCATAACCTCGGCCCCTATCACATCTTTATATTTTTATTTTATTTTTTCATCCACCCTTTTGTTTGGCCCTTTTTTATCCGTCCCAGAAGCTGGCAGCTGTCCTTCATTCCGCCAGCGCATCTCACACTTCATCTAGCCTCAACCTGTCACATTACCACCTCCTCTTGCCTTGATTGTCTCTTAATCTCTCCTGCTTTCTATCCCACCACTGACCTTCCCTTTTGTTCTTTCATCCCCTCCCCCTTTTCCCAGCTTTATCCTTGCTTTAAATCTATTTCATTTCCTGCTTTTTTCCAGTTCTGACAAAAGGTCTTCGACCTGAAACATTGGCCCAGAAATTGATCTCGCTCTGTTCCCGCGGGGGTAAGGCTTCCCCGCGATCTCTCACTCCGCGTGTGCTTTTTCAGATCCAGCTCGCACGAACTTGATGTTCCAGACATCAGCTGGGCAGTGCTTGCGTATCCCACCGGCGTAGTGAATTCGTGCGAGCTGTGGGATCACGTGACTCAGTTAGAGCCAATGGCAGCACACCATCTTCCATTCATAAGTTTCATATACGTGCTGTGAAATCTATGAATCTTACACCCCCCCAAAATAACAGCTAAACCTCAATTAAATTTAAAAAAAACCATCACATTAATAAAATAAGTATAGTTAAATAAATTAACCATTTTAAATAAAAAATTAAATTTTTGAAAAAATTTAAAATCTTTTAAAAAGTTATAAAAATAAACTTACCTGTCTTTAAAGTCTCTAAAAAAGATATACCTGTTAAAAAAAATTCAAAAAAATACTTAATTCACTACTTACCTTGTTAAAAGTGGGTCTTACTCCTCCTTTTTCCATTTCTAAAATCTTCCGTCCTTACCTGCGCGTCCAAAGCACGAAGTGCACAGCGTGCGCGCAGCCTGTAGCGCGAACGCGATGCACCGAGGAACCGCCCTCTTTTCAAAAGACCAAGTGCCGGTTTTCAGCGCATGCGCAGGGCATGCAGAAAACCGGCAATTGGAGAGAGAATACGCGAGAGTACGCAGTGCGTACTCTCGCGCAGCGGGATGAATTTTTGGCCCATTAACTCTGTTTCTCTCTCCACGGATGCTGCCTGGCCTGCTGAGTTTTTCCAACGTTTTCTGTTTTTATTTTGGATTTCCAGCATCCGCAGTATTTTGCTATCGTAGAGGAAGTCAGTGCCCTGATTTACAACCAGCGCCCGATTGATGTGTCAGATATCCTGTGGGCAGCTTTGATCATCCCTCGGGGGCTGGTTACTGTTCTGTTCACAGCTGAGAATGATCTTAATGCCCCACAACACCCAGTTATTGCTCCATGAGCTGCCTGGCCCAGCCATTTCCCATTATAACCTTGCTGACTCTAGGAATATCCAGTCAGCTCATTACAGTCCCGCATCAAATCAACAAGCGACAGAAATTAAACTACTTTCACTTCAAGGAAGAATGAGACCGATTCTCTGAAACTCCCTCCAGCACGTGTTCAAAAACAGCAAGCTGCATTTATATAGCGCCTTTAACTAGCAAAACCTCCCAAGGTGCTTCACAGGAGCGTAAATCAGACAAACTGACACCGAGACACATAAGGAGATATTAGGACAGGTGACCAAAGAGGTAAGCTTTAAGGAGCATCCTGAAGGAGGAGAGAGAGGAGGAGAGGTTTAGGGAGGAAATTCCAGAGCTTAGGGCCCAGGCAGCTGAAGGCACGGCCGCCAATGGTGGAGTGAAGGAATTGGGGGATGGACAAGAGGCAAGAATTTGGAGAGCAAAGAAAGATCGGAGGATTGTACGGTGGGAGCAGGTTGCTGAGATCGGGAGAGGGTTACAGGGATAGGGAGGGTTGCAGGTCTGGAGGGGGTTACAGAGATAGGGAGGGGTGTAGGGTGGGAGGGGGTTACAGAGATGGGGAGGGGTGTAGGGTGGGAGGGGGTTACAGGGATGGCGAGGGGTGTAGGGTGGTAGGGGGTTACAGAGATGGGGAGGGGTGTAGGGCGGGAGGGGGTTACAGGGATGGGGAGGGGTGTAGGTTGGGAGGGGGTTACTGAGATGGGGAGGGGTGTAGGGTGGGAGGGGGTTACAGGGATGGGGAGGAGTGTAGGGTGGGAGGGGGTGTAGGGTGGGAGGTGATTCCAGAGGTGGGAAACCTTCGATCAGACTTCACTAAAGCGGCTGTCTCCAGTACAACAGCTTATCTGTAACGATCTGTCACGCTCGACCTACACAGAGAGCAGCTGGCTACAGGAATCTGGGACTTTAATGTAATATTGAAGTGTTGTGATGTCTGGGCCAGAGGAATAAATGGATTATCGTGCTGTTGATTGGTTTATTCCAATCTGGAAGATCGCCCAGGTAACAACACAGAGACAGTAAAGATGTAATGTGTCTCTAAATCGATCAGAACAGGAGGAACATTAAGGAAGATGAGGTGACTTTGTACAATTCATAGAATCATAGAATAATAGACTGAAACTGCACAGAAGGAGGCCATTCGGCCCATCGTGCCTGTGCCAGCTCTTTGAACGAGCTCTCCAATTAGTCCCACTCCCTGCTCCTTCCCCATAGCCCTGCAAATCTTCCCCTTCAAGTATTTATCCAATTCCCTTTTGAAAGTTATTATTGAATCTGTTTCCACCGCCCTTTCAGGCAGCGCATTCCAGATCACAACTCGCTGCATAAAAACAAGTTTCCTCATCTCCCTCTGGTTCTTTTGCCAATACTTGAAAAGGAAAGAATTCACAGGGCTGTGGGGAAAGAGCAGGGAGTGGGACTAATTGGAGAGCTCTTTCAAAGAGCCGGCACAGGCACGATGGGCCGAATGGCCTCCTCCTGTGCTGTGAGATTCTGTGAAGAAACATAAACTACGGTTGACTTGTGGCACCTGGAGACTCCGTGAGGGAGAGACACGAGCAGAACTTGAAGTCGAGATCTATTAACTGAACGAGTCTCAGAAATTTCAAGTGTTCCTCAGAGAAAATGGCTAACGATCCATTTCATTCACAAGTGTCTCCTTATTCAGCGAGGACAAGGAGCTGGTGGGTTTCTCCGAGGCAATAAGAAGATGTGAATGAAAGAGAAGTGGAGGGCGATCGGAGGGAGAGTGAAGGAGGAGGCTTTAAAGAATGAGTTTGGAAAGTGCTGAGAGTGCCTGGAATGTGGGAGGAGGCGATTGTCTTATTCCAGGAAGGGTGAGTAACTGAGCTCTCAATGACTGCCGTCCATACTGTGAGCTCTCGCACTCCAGCACAGGCCAATTCCAGCTTTATTCTTCCCCTAAAGCTCTGCCTCTGTTCTTTCAGGAACCTTGTCAGGGGAGAAGAGCTGAGAGAGAAAGTGAGGCAAAGACTGTTAACTGTTGAGAGATTCTCCAGCTCTCAGGCTCTGATGAGAAGGGAAAATAGAACAGGATGTGGGGACAGAGCAGGAAATAGGAGTTCGAGCAGGGAGCCCAGTGGAAGAGTTAGCACCGGAGCAGGCACGATGGGCCGAATGGCCTCCTTCTGTGCTGTGATTCTATAATGGAGCTAATGAGCCACCAGTGTCAGAATCTATTGAAATGACTGGGATTGAGCCCAGGATTAGGGGAGCTGTGTTGTGAGGATCACATGACTTTATGTGGGTTCAGGAGTTTAATTCCAGGGTTGTTAGAAAGAAAGGATTTGCATTTCTCTCGCGCCTTTCACCACCTCAGGACATCCCAAAGCGCTTTACAGCCAATGGAGTACATTTGAAGTGTGGTCACTGCTGTAATGTATGAAACAGGGCAGCCAATTTGTGCACAGCAAGATCCCACAAACTGCAATGCGATAAATGGCCAGATAACCTGTTTTACTGATGTTGATTGTGGGAGGAATATTGGCCCCAGGACACGGAGGAGAACTCCCCTGCTTTTCTTTGAATAGTGGCCGTGGGATCTTTTACATCCACCTGAGAGGGCAGATGGTGCCTTGGTTTAATGTCTCATCCAAAAGATGGCACCTCTGACAGTGCAGCACTCCCAACATAATGCCACTCCGAGAGTGCAGTGCTCCCTCAGTAACTAGCAGCCCCTGCACCAGTAACTAGCAGCCCCTGCACCAGTAACTAGCAACAATTCACCAGTAACTAGCAGCCCCCGCACCAGTAACTAGCAGCCCCTGCACCAGTAACTAGCAGCCCCTGCACCAGTAACTAGCAGCCCCTGCACCAGTAACTAGCAGCTCCTGCATCAATAACTAGCAGCCCCTACACCAGTAACTAGCAGCCCCTGCACCAGTAACTAGCAGCCCCTGCACCAGTAACTTGCAGCCCCTACACCAGTAACTAGCAGCCCATGCACCAGTAACTAGCAGCCCCTGCACCAGTAACTAGCAGCCGCTGCACCAGTAACTAGCAGCTCCTGCACCAGTAACTAGCAGCCCCTGCACCAGTAACTAGCAGCCCCTGCACCAGCCTTTCATTGACTCCACCAGCTCAGTGCAGGTTAAGTCCCGCTCCCACTCACCAGCTCACTAATAAATCCCCATCGATGTGGGCGGGAGCTTCGCTAAAATCCTGCTTCCATTTGAATTATTCCCGGTGTTTCTGAGACTCCGACAGATGAATTTTTCGAGGCAATGAGCAGTTCTCCTCGATCTGCAGCCAGGATTCATCCCGAGATTTCTCTCTCTCCAGAATTTCAAAGCTAAAACAGGGCAGCTCATTGAAAATGTAAGAAAGAGATAAATTCTGTTTGTAAAACTCACTCCGATGTGGAATGGTGAAGCGATGGAGGGGATGCTGGGAATCTCTCCTTTCTTTTTTGAGTCTGTTTCAAGTGGGACACTGATGTTTGTGGAGGTGAATTCTGTGGATTATTTATAGAAGGACCCAGTGACTAGATTGACACTGTCACCTGTGACCTTTACTCTAACCAATGGTGGAGAAATGAGCTCATTCCCTCCGTTAATCATCTCTCCGACTAGTAGCTGAAAGGCAGCCACTCCAACAGGGCAGTGGCACTAATTGGACAGCTCTCTCACAGAGCCAGCACAGGCACGGTGGGCCGAATGGCCTCCTTCTGTGCTGTATCATTCTGTGATTCTAGACTGATGGCACACTGGCATTATTTTACTTTTTTGAAATGAAAGGCTCAGGACAAAGCTTTCTCTCTGTGTGGTGTGAGGTGTTGCTGAGCTGCCCTGTGTCATCACAGAGCTGTGATATTTGGAATGATCTGTTGTTGAGAATCGGAGGCCCACGGTGTCCGACAGGAGTCAGTTTGAAAAGAGAGGAGATAAATCAGGAAGGAGGTGATTCTACACTTGGGATTTACAAGCCTGAAGATTGTAGGATCTCCCCATCGCTGTTCCCCGTGATATCTGGGGTGTCCTTGTCTGAAAGTCCCTGCCCCTATCCAATGCCCAATGTCTCTCTCTGCGGCCCTCCCTGCTATTAGTGATCACAGTGTGTGTGAGCCCGAGCTCAGCATTTTCTCAAAGTCCAACTGCCTCCAGTTGTTGTGTTTTTTATTAAATCTAAAAGAGATTCTATTTCCACCAGCGGGCGACTCCATTGAGTCTCTTCACCTTTCACTGAACGGTTTCTGTTCTGTGACCCCTCCCGAGAGAATCAAACACGTCTGATTGGAGAACAGAACCATGCTGGTCCCAGCGACGAAAGATTATCCTTTGGTTCATAGAATCATAGAATAGTACAGCACAGAAGGAGGCCATTCGGCCCATCGAGTCTGCGCCGGCTCTTTCGAAGAGCAATCCAGTTAGTCCCACTCCCCCGCTCTTTCCCCAGATCCCTGCAATTTGTTCTCCTTCAAGTATTTATCCAATTCCCTTTTGAAGTTACTATTGAATCTGTATCCAGCACCCTATCAGGCAGCGCATTCCAGATCCTGACCACTCGTTGTGTAAAGAGTTTTTCCTCATGTCGCCTCTGGGTCTTTTGCCAATCACTTTAAATCTGTGGCCTCTGGTTATCGACCCTTCACCCATTGGAAACAGTTTCTCTTTATTTATTCTATCTCAACCATTCAGGATTTTATTAAATCTCCTCTCAACCTTCTCTGCTCTAAGGAGAATAATCCCAGCTTCTCCAGTCTATCCGAGTAACTGTATTCCCTGATCGCTGGAACCATTCTCGTAAATCTCTTCTGCACCCTCTCCAAAGTCTTCCCGTCCTTCCTATAGTGCGGTGCCCAGAATTGGCCCCAATCCTCCAGCTGGGGACGGACTAGTGTTTTCTGCAGGTTGAGCTCAGTTTCTGGGCTGTTGGACTCTGTGCCTCTATTTATAAAGCCCAGGATCCCATCGGCTTTATTAACTGCTTTGTTAACCTGTCCTGTCACCTTCACCTGCATCTGTGCACAAACTCCCCCAGGTCTCTCTCTTCTTGGACCCTCTTTTAAAATTGGACCATTTCGTGAGTATTGTCTCTCCTCATTCTTCTTAGAAAATGTTGTATCCCTTTTATCCCAAGGGCTTCAGTTTTACTCACAACCTAATACAATGTTACAAAGTATTACAAAGTACTGAGGGAGCGCCGTACTGTCGGAGGGGCAGTACTGAGGGAGCGCCGCACTGTCGGAGGGGCAGTACTGAGGGAGCGCCGCACTGTCGGAGGGGCAGTACTGAGGGAGTGCTGCACTGTCGGAGGGGCAGTACTGAGGGAGTGCTGCACTGTCGGAGGGGCAGTACTGAGGGAGCGCTGCACTGTCGGAGGGGCAGTACTGAGGGAGCGCCGCACTGTCGGAGGGGCAGTACTGAGGGAGTGCTGCACTGTCGGAGGGGCAGTACTGAGGGAGCACCGCACTGTCGGAGGGGCAGTACTGAGGGAGCGCCGCACTGTCGGAGGGGCAGTACTGAGGGAGTGCTGCACTGTCGGAGGGGCAGTACTGAGGGAGTGCTGCACTGTCGGAGGGGCAGTACTGAGGGAGTGCTGCACTGTCGGAGGGGCAGTACTGAGGGAGCGCTGCACTGTCGGAGGGGCAGTACTGAGGGAGCGCTGCACTGTCGGAGGGGCAGTACTGAGGGAGCGCTGCACTGTCAGAGGGGAAGTATTGAGGGAGTACTACACTGTTGAGGTGCCGTCTTTTGGAAAACCGAGGCCCAGTCTCCCACGAAACTTTTTCGACGATGAGCAGGGCAGTTCACCCTCTGGCCAATATTATCCCTCAACCAACATCCAAAATCAGATTTCTAATCATTTATTTAATTCCTCTGTGTGAGATTCCTGCTCCAGTAATTGTCAGCAATGTGTGGGAGAAAGTGCTGGAGTCTGGGTCACACTAACTCCCGCTCACATCCTTACATTGAATCCAGTGTTTGAAGATTGTCTCCAGGGCAGCTTGTGATGGTTTAATGACAGAATGATCTTATTTGCTGCTCAGAAATGTCTCTTTTTCTTATTGCGATTTCAGTGCTTTGCGGGAAATAATCAGAATCTGGGAATAGTCAGCTGGGGAAATCCTTGTTTAAACTGGGACCTGCAGCAAGGCCGGGATAATTCACTCTGACAGATTCCAGCCTTGGAATGTAATTTGTCTCCAGGCGGCATGAGGTGAATCTGGGAAACCTCCCGCCTCAGACTCTTTCCTCATTCCCCTGTTTCTCTGTCCCTCCCCCTCACGGCCCGGACACTCGATGGCCACACGCCCGGCTTTCAGGCCCAAAACAGGGGCAAAGCATCCAATATATCGAGTTACATCGTCCACAGCACAGAAACAGGCCATTCGGCCCAACTGGACCATGCTGGTGTTTATGGTCCACACCAGCCTCCTCCCACCCTTCCTCATCTCACCCGATCACCATAACCTTCTATTCCTTTCTCCCTCATGTGTTTATCCAGCTTCCCCTTAAATGCATCGGTGCTATTCACCCCCGAGTCAGCACTGAGCTTCAGGTTGCCTTTTCTAACTCACTGCCGCTCGCTCTCCACTTGTTCCGCTTTATTCCCTCAGCACATTTCACCCTCACCTCAATGGACTTGTTCACGGTGACTCACCGGGATCATTGACACTTTGTGCTGTGTTTCTCAGACCTTCTCACCCGCATCAATCTCTCTGTCTCTGTCTTGTGCTGTGAATCTAGACGGCCATTAGTGACTCCAGTTCACTGCCTCAGTCTCGGGGATTAGTGAGAGCTGGTGGATCAGCTGTGAGGACAAGACTCGAGTGAGGAGAGAGATTGTCCAGAACCCATGTTACACAATTAACCGTCCTGAACCTCGTCCTCCCTATCTCTGTAACCCCCTCCCAACCTACACCCCTCCCTATCTCTGTAACACCCTCCCACCCTACACTCCTCCCTATCTCTGTAATCCCCTCCCACCCTACACCCCTCCCTATCTCTGTAACACCCTCCCACCCTACACTCCTCCCTATCTCTGTAACCCCCTCCCACCCTACACCCCTCCCTATCTCTGTAACACCCTCCCACCCTACACTCCTCCCTATCTCTGTAATCCCCTCCCACCCTACACCCCTCCCTATCCCTGTAACCCCCTCCCACCCTACACCTCTCCGTATCTCTGTAACACCCTACACGCCTCCCCATCTCTGCAACCCCCTCCCACCCTACACGCCTCCCCATCTCTGCAACCCCCTCCCACCCTACACCCCTCCCTATCTCTGTAACCCCCTCCCGCCCTACACCCCTCCCTATCCCTGTAACCCCCTCCCGCCCTACACCCCTCCCTATCTCTGTAACCCCCTCCCACCCTACACCCCTCCCTATCTCTGTAACCCCCTCCCGCCCTACACCCCTCCCGCCCTACACCCCTCCCTATCTCTGTAACCCCCTCCCACCCTACACCCCTCCCTATCTCTCTAACCCCCTCCCGCCCTACACCCCTCCGAGATCTGCGTGCTCCTCCAATTCTGGCACCTTGTCCAAATTTTCATTGCTCCACCATTGGCGGCCGTGCCTTCAGCTGCCTGGGACCTCAGCTCTGGAATTCCCTCCCTAAACCTCTCCGCCTCTCTCTCTTCCTTCAAGAGACACTCCTTAAAACCTCCCTCTTTGACCAATCTTTTGGTCACCTGTCCTAATATCTCGTTATGTGTCTCGGTGTCAGTTTGTGTCTGATTTACGCTCCTGTGAGGCACCTTGGGAGGTTTTGCTAGTTAAAGGCGCTATATAAATGCAGGTTGTAGTTTTGCTTTCTCTGGGACTCAGTCAGTTGGATGTCAATCCCAGAAAGACAACCTGTGGCCACCTGCCATCATTAGCCGCTCGCTAACCAATCGGCACAGAGCCTTTAATGAGCATGTGCGATGGAGCAGAAGGAAAGAAGAGGCTTGAGATAAGGAGCAGAGGCCGGCAGCAGGTTAGACAGGAAGCTCCTCCCACTCCTCACACACCCAGCCTGACTCTCCACACACCTGGAATTATTCACTGCAGCCCAAGAAAAGATTGATCAATAAAAGCCCGGCTCAAGGTCCTGTGGTGAAGCCTGAGAATGAGAGGGAGCGAGAGCCAGCGACTGTGGACACAGGGACTTGTGTCACATTCACTCTGGGCTCTGAGAAACTCCCAAACACAAAGCTCCTCCTGACCTCCAGCCCTTCCGTCTGGTGAAGGGTCCTGGGGAACAGCCTTTACTGTCCTGCAGCCCATCCCCGTTCCCTCTCTCTCTCTCTCTCTCCGTTACTGAAAGATCCCCTGAGGGGAAACGAGGAGAGCTCGGGATCTGAGACAGAGCGACTGGGAAACAGCAGCAGGAGATCGGACTGCTTCAGAACTAAAGCCCAGGGACCCCCGATCAGTGAGAGTGAGTCTCCCCGCCCTCCCTCTCACTCTCTGTCTCTCTCTCTATCTCACTCTCTCTCTCTCTATCTCAGTCTCCCTGTCTCTGGGTCTGTCTCTCTCTCTGTCTCTCTCTATCTCACTCTCTCTCTGTCTCTATCTCTCTTTCTCTCTCTCTCCTGTGAATTTGGGGAATCTGATGGTGGGACTATCCCAGTCAGAGAGCATCGTCTCACCTCCCCGTTACACCCAGTGGGAATGTTGGAAAGTAAATAGATTGAAAGTCTTGCATTTCTACCTTTCCCCACCTCAGGATGTCCCAAAGTGCTTTACAGCAGAAGGGTGCGGGAGCACAGTGGATCTGTTACTGGGCTAGTAATCCAGAGACTTGAGTTCAAATCCCAGCACGTGCTGCTTGGGAATTTAAATTCAGTTAATTAAATGAATCTGTATATAAAGCTAGTATCAGTAATGGGGACCATGAAACTATCGGATTGTTGTAAAAACCCATCTGGTTCACTGATGTCCTTAACTGGTCTGCCTATACATGACTCCAGACCACAGCAATGTGGTTGAATCTTCACTGCTCTCTGACATGCTGGCTCACCATGGGCAATAAATGCTGGCCTTGTCAGTGATGACCACATCCCGGGAACAAATAAATAAAACACAACCAATGAAGTAATTGTGAAGTGAGGTCACTGTTGTTATGTGGCAGCCAATATGAGCACAGCAAGCTCCCACAAACAGTAATGAAATAAATAGCCAAATAATCTGTTTGAGCGATGTTTGTTGAGCGATAATTCCCCCGCTCTTCTTCGAAGTTCTGCCGTGGGAATTTTACATCTACCTGAGAGAACAGTACTGCCCCTCCGACAGTGCAGCGCTCCCCCAGTACTGCCCCTCCGACAGTGCAGCGCTCCCTCAGTACTGCTGCTCCGACAGTGCAGCGCTCCCTCAGTACTGCCCCTCCGACAGTGCAGCGCTCTCTCAGTACTGCCCCTCCGACTGTGCAGCACTCCCTCAGTACTGCCCCTCCGACAGTGCAGCGCTCCCTCAGTACTGCTGCTCCGACAGTGCAGCGCTCCCTCAGTACTGCCCCTCCGACAGTGCAGCGCTCCCCCAGTACTGCCCCTCCGACAGTGCAGCACTCCCTCAGTACTGCCCCTCCGACAGTGCAGCGCTCCCCTAGTACTGCCCCTCCGACAGTGCAGCGCTCCCTCAGTACTGCCCCTCCGACAGTGCAGCGCTCCCTCAGTACTGACCCTCCAACAGTGCAGCTCTCCCTCAGTATTGCCCCTCCGACAGTGCAGCGCTCCCCCATTACTGCACTGTAAGTGTCAGCCTGGATTATGGCCTCAAGTCTCTGGGGTGGGACTTGAACCCATGACTTTCTAACCCAGAGTCGAGGGTGCTGCCCACTGAGCCATGGGTGACGACACTAACTTATAAATGATGAGTTAGAAAGTACACCAGGGTAGGTGGGTAATTGTACTAATCAAGATGAGGGGGCTGGAACACCAACGTTTATTTAGGGAGGGAATCCCTTACCCCGGTGGCCACCAGGAAACGTTCATCTGTTCTGATGAAAGGTCATCGACCTGAAACGTTAACTCTCTTTCTCTTTCCACGGATGCTGCCTGGCCTGCTGAGTTTTTCCAGCGTTTTCTGTTGTTATTTCGGATTTCCAGCATCCGCAGTATTTTGCTAACGTTCATCTGTGTTTGATCCACAAACTGTAAAGGAGATTTGATGAGATTTACAAACACTGCCTGTATTGTGAGCCCGGGGACAGGGGGTTTAAACCCGGCTCTCTGCCCCTCAGCCAGTCTGTCTCTCCTTTCACTGCTGCTGCTTCTGTTCAGTGATTGTGTGCGTGTCTGTCCTTCTCCTGGGAAATCTCACAGCCACTGCCCGACCTCCACACACTCTCTTCTTGCGAGTCTCCTTGCTGGCACCTTGAAAGGACGGAGAGAGACGAATGTCTGCAGCCTGTCTGTGAGCTGGGGCCCGGGCGATAGCAGTGCCAGTGATGGATTGAGGGACGGCCAGTTCCTGGTGTCGTTCTCACTGAACTTCGGGGAATCCATCTCCCGAACACCACACCATGGGAACGGGCTGTGACCATTCGATGACCAAATCTGTGTGTTGTGGAGAAACGAGCCTTTGTGAAATGACCGGCAGAGGTTTGTGGTTTGATTCGTTCTCCACCCATTTTGTCCTTAACCCTGGAGAGGGTGCAGAGAAGATTTACCAGAACGGTTCCAGGGATCAGGGACTTCAGTTATGTGGAGAGACTGGAGAAGCTGGTGAATGGGATACCTGGGGCGGTAGATCGGGTTTAAACTATTCCGGGGGGAGGGAGGGTTCAGGTTCGGGTAAGTTTCTGTCTGAAGAGTAAAGTCAAGAGCAAAGCAGAGATTTGGGTAGGGACAGGCAGGGACAGTGAGTTTAATAACGGTAACAGGGCATCAGTAACTAAGGCCACATCACAGGAAAATAGCAAAAGTTCAAATTAAAGGCATTATATCTGAATGCAAGAAGTTTTCCTAATAAGATTGATGAAGTAGAAAGAAATAATTTATATAGCGCCTTTCACGACCACCAGACGTCTCAAAGCGCTTTACAGCCAATGAAATACTTTTTGAAGTGTATTCACTGTTGTAATGTAGGAAACGCAGCAGCCAATTTGCGCACAGCAAGCTCCAACAAACAGCAATGTGATAATGACCAGATAATCTGTTTTAGTGATTTGGTAGAGTGTTAAATATTGGCCTGGACCCTGGGGAGAACTCTCCTGCTCTTCTTTGAATTAGTGCCATGGGATCTTTTATGTCCAGCTGAGAGAGCAGACAGGGCTCCAGTTTAACATCTCATCCAAAAGACGGCACCTTTGACAATGCAGCACTCCCTCAGCACTGCACTGCAGTGTCAGCCTAGATCTTTGGGCTCATGTCCCTGGAGTGGGACTTCAACCCACAAGTAACAGCACAAATAGAGATAAAGAGGTTTGATCTAACAGCCATTACTGACTCGTGGTTGCAGGGTGACCAAGGTTGGGAACTAAATGTTCCAGGGTACTTGAGGTTTCGAAAAGACAGGCAGACTGGAAAAGGAGGTGGGGTAGCCCTGATAATAAAGGATGAGACAAAGGCAGTCGGGAGAAAGGATCTTAGCCCAGAAAATCAGGATGTAGAATCAGTATGGGTGGAGGTACAAAATAACAAAGGGCAGAAAGCACTAGTGGGAGTAGTTTAAAGGCCCCCTAACAGTAATCATAGTGTTGGACAGAGTATAAATCAGGAAATTAGAGGAGCATGTACAAGGGTAATGCAATAATTGTGGACTTTAATCTTCATATAGATTGGGCAAAGCAAATTGGCAAAAGTAGATGGAGGACCAGTTCATGGGATGCATTCAAGACAGTTTTCTTGAACAATTCATCATGGAACCAACTAGGGAACAGGCTATGTCAGATTGAGTATTGTAATGAGACAGGGTTAATTAGTAATCTTACAGTAAAGCATCCTGGGGAAGAGTGATCATAATATGATAGAATTTCATATTACGTTTGAGAGTGATGCAGTTAAGTTCAAAACTAGTGTCTTGAATTTAAACAAAGCCAATTACAGAGGTAAGAGGGTGAGTTGGCTGAGGTAGATTGCAAAACTAGATTAACAGATATGACAGTAGATAAGTAATGGCATAATTCATAATTCTCAGCAATTATACATTCCCTTGAGGAACAAAAACTCCACTGGAAAAGTGGTACAACCACGGCTAACTAGAGAAGATAAGGATAGAATTAGATTAGAGGAAGAGTCTTATAATGTTGCCAATAATTGTAGTAAGCCTGAGGATTGGGAGGTTTTGAAAAATCAGCAAAGGATGACCAAGAAATTGATAAAGAGGGAGAAAATAGAATGAGTGTAAACTAGCAAGAAAAATAGAAACCGATTGGAAGAGCTTTTTAAAATTCATTCTGGGGATGTGGGCATCGCTGGCACGGCCGACATTTATTGCCCATCCCCAGTTGCCCTGAGAAGGTGGTGGTGGGCCTTCTTCTTGAACCGCTGGGAGAGGGTTTGATACAAACTGAGTGTCTCGCTCGGCCACTTCAGAGGGCAGTTAAGAGTCAACCAGGTTGGTGTGGGACTGGAGTCACATTTAGGCCCAGACTGGGTAAGGACGGCAGGTTTCCTTCCCTAAAGGACATCAGTGAACCAGTTGGGTTTTTACGACAATCCAACAGCTTCATGGTCACTTTTACTGGTCCCAGAATTTTATTTCCAGAGTTTTAACTGAATTGTAATTCTGAACCTGCCCGGGTGGGATTTGAGCTCACAGTCCCTGGATTATCAGTCCAGTAACATTAACCCCTACACCACCCAACCCCGATTATTCTGCACCTCTTCTGATAAAACCCAGAATTCCATGAGCTGTTTTCTCAGCCTTATCCCCTGAGGTGCTGCCTTTAATGAGCTGTGACACTGTCCCCCAAATCCCTCTGCTCCCCCCGGCCCCGAGCCCACTCCCATTCCGAGAGGGGAAGGTGGTCAGTCTGAAGCTGGGCTCTGGGGCAGGGAACGAGGAGCTGTATTGAGACAGCAGCTTTCCTGTAGTGAAGCTCTCCAGCCCAGTCTCAATGCTGTGAAATCTCCCTCAGAGAGCAGGCCAGGATATATCATTCTGTCCCCCAGATCAGCGAGATTTACACCTGAAAATACTTCATTATCTGTAAATCGCTTTAGGATGTCCTGAGGATGTGAAAGGCGCTATAGAAATACAAGTCTGTCTTTGATTACAATTCCTTCCTGTGTTCCTTTGAGTTCAGGACAGTTTCTGCCTTTCATTAATGATGAAACATTATGAATTATTCTTTGAAGATGTTGAATTGAAGAGCCCTGAACCTTTTAGCAGTGAGTCAGATGTCAATTCTCTGGTTACACAGCGTTGAAGGGACTTTGTGTGGGTGTTTATTGCTGAGATTCATTGTGAGCGACCCACAGTTTGTGTCTGCAGACTCCCAAAGCCCAGACCCTTGTGCTGAGAGGGAGCTGTTTCATTAGGAACAGTTAATGAGCGAGTATTATAAGCTGCAAGTGCAGAATAGTTTGCAGAATTCCTTTACCAAAGGACTGGTTTCAAATCCACCTGAAGAGTCTATCAGGCGGTATAAGAACATCACTGACTGATTAATATCTTCAGACATTTCTGTCTGCGCTTCTCCTTGTGTGAGCTCAAACTCATTTATACCCGCGGACAAACAGCTCACACACAATCGCTTTGTTCACGGATCAAACTTCTGTCCGTTGTCTGTCTTTGTGGTATTGGGTGCAATGCTCGATATGGCCGTGTTCCCTGGGCTAGGGGTGAGGGAGTCTCGCTCCCTCCAGTCTGTTCCCTGGGCTAGGGGTGAGGGAGTCTCGCTCCCTCCAGTCTGTTCCCTGGGCTAGGGGTGAGGGAGTCTCGCTCCCTCCAGTCTGTTCCCTGGGCTAGGGGTGAGGGAGTCTCACTCCCTCCAGTCTGTTCCCTGGGCTAGGGGTGAGGGAGTCTCGCTCCCTCCAGTCTGTTCCCTGGGCTAGGGGTGAGGGAGTCTCGCTACCTCCAGTCTGTTCCCTGGTCTAGGGGTGAGGGAGTCTCGCTCCCTCCAGATACTGTTCCCTGGGCTAGGGGTGAGGGAGTCTCGCTCCCTCCAGTCTGTTCCCTGGGCTAGGGGTGAGGGAGTCTCGCTACCTCCAGTCTGTTCCCTGGTCTAGGGGTGAGGGAGTCTCACTCCCTCCAGTCTGTTCCCTGGGCTAGGGGTGAGGGGGTCTCGCTCCCTCCAGTCTGTTCCCTGGGCTAGGGGTGAGGGAGTCTCACTCCCTCCAGTCTGTTCCCTGGGCTAGGGGTGAGGGAGTCTCGCTCCCTCCAGTCTGTTCCCTGGGCTCGGGGTGAGGGAGTCTCACTCCCTCCAGTCTGTTCCCTGGGCTAGGGGTGAGGGAGTCTCGCTCCCTCCAGATACTGTTCCCTGGGCTAGGGGTGAGGGAGTCTCGCTCCCTCCAGTCTGTTCCCTGGGCTAGGGGTGAGGGAGTCTCACTCCCTCCAGTCTGTTCCCTGGGCTAGGGGTGAGGGAGTCTCGCTCCCTCCAGATACTGTTCCCTGGGCTAGGGGTGAGGGAGTCTCGCTCCCTCCAGTCTGTTCCCTGGGCTAGGGGTGAGGGAGTCTCGCTACCTCCAGTCTGTTCCCTGGTCTAGGGGTGAGGGAGTCTCACTCCCTCCAGTCTGTTCACTGGGCTAGGGGTGAGGGGGTCTCGCTCCCTCCAGTCTGTTCCCTGGGCTAGGGGTGAGGGAGTCTCACTCCCTCCAGTCTGTTCCCTGGGCTAGGGGTGAGGGAGTCTCGCTCCCTCCAGTCTGTTCCCTGGGCTCGGGGTGAGGGAGTCTCACTCCCTCCAGTCTGTTCCCTGGGCTAGGGGTGAGGGAGTCTCGCTCCCTCCAGATACTGTTCCCTGGGCTAGGGGTGAGGGAGTCTCGCTCCCTCCAGTCTGTTCCCTGGGCTAGGGGTGAGGGAGTCTCGCTACCTCCAGTCTGTTCCCTGGTCTAGGGGTGAGGGAGTCTCACTCCCTCCAGTCTGTTCACTGGGCTAGGGGTGAGGGGGTCTCGCTCCCTCCAGTCTGTTCCCTGGGCTAGGGGTGAGGGAGTCTCACTCCCTCCAGTCTGTTCCCTGGGCTAGGGGTGAGGGAGTCTCGCTCCTTCCAGTCTGTTCCCTGGGCTAGGGGTGAGGGAGTCTCGCTCCCTCCAGTCTGTTCCCTGGGCTAGGGGTGAGGGAGTCTCACTCCCTCCAGTCTGTTCCCTGGGCTAGGGGTGAGGGAGTCTCGCTCCCTCCAGTCTGTTCCCTGGGCTAGGGGTGAGGGAGTCTCGCTCCCACCAGTCTGTTCCCTGGGCTAGGGGTGAGGGAGTCTCGCTCCCTCCAGACAGTGTTCCCTGGGCTAGGGGTGAGGGAGTCTCGCTCCCTCCAGTCTGTTCCTGAGGTTGTGTGAGCTTGGTGATAAAGATTTGTTCTGAATGATCTCACATCGCTTGTGGCAGTTTAAACAATGAGCTGATTTAGTGAATCTTCTCCAACCGGAACCTCCAGCGCTGAGTTATTGATCAGGATCGGTGATGTTCAATTGTGCTTCAAACACCCTCTGTGGGCTGTGAGTAATAAAACGAGTTTAATGGCACACTCGCTGTAACAGGACAGCAATAAACCGGGTAAGGACGGCAGGTTTCCTTCCCTAAAGGACATTAGTGAACCAGTTGGGATGTTACAACAATCCGACTGCTTCATAATTACTTTTACTGATCCCAGATTTTTATTTTCTTTCTAAATAGGGCCGTGGGATCTTTATTGATCGCCTGAGAGGGCAGATGGGGCCTCGATTTAAAATCTTACCTGAAAGGCTGCACCTCCGACAGTGCAGCACTTCCTCAGTACTGCCCCTCCAACAGTGCGGCGCTCCCTCAGTACTGCCCCTCGACAGTGCAGCACTCCCTCAGTACAGCTCCTCCGACAGCGCAGCGCTCCCTCAGTACTGCCCCTCCGACAGTGCAGTGCTCCCTCAGTACTCCCCCTCCGACAGTGTAGCCCTACCTCAGTACTGCTCCTCCAACAGTGCAGCACTCCCTCAGTACTCCCCCTCCGACAGTGTAGCCCTACCTCAGTACTGCTCCTCCGACAGTGCAGTGCCACCTCAGTACTGACCCTCCGACAGTGCAGTGCCACCTCAGTACTGCCCCTCCGACAGTGCAGCGCTCCCTCAGTACTGACCCTCCGACAGTGCAGTGCCACCTCAGTAGTGCCCCTCCGACAGTCCAGCGCTCCCTCAGTACTGCCCCTCCGACAGTGCAGCGCTCCCTCAGTACTGCCCCTCCGACAGTGCAGCGCTCCCTCAGTACTGCCCCTCCGACAGTCCAGCGCTCCCTCAGTACTGCCCCTCCGACAGTCCAGCGCTCCCTCAGTACTGCACTGGGAGTGTTGGCCTGGATTTTGTGCTCAAGTCTCTGGAGTGGAGCTTTCACCCCCGACCTCTGACTCAGGGGCGAGAGTGCTGCCCACGAAGCCACAGCTGACACCCCTATATTGGGACTCCTGTAGCTGCCCCCCCCCCCTCTCTGTGTGAGGGGCTGCTGTACAATTGTTTCCAGGGCTCGGGCCTGCGATCCTGACCAGGGCCCTGGGGGTCCCACCGCCCCCAGTGGACAATCGATGTCTGGCCATTCCCAGCCCTTTCTCCATATCTTTTTATAATCTTCCTTTTCCAACACATTCAATCTTGAACACAGGAAGATCCCGCAGCAATGGGAGGGTGAATTGTTTGATTCTGGTGTATATTGAGGGAGGAGTGTTGTCCAGGACACCGGGAGAAATCCCTGCTCCGGGTCAGACAGTCCCATTGGATGGTTAACGCTCACCTGGGCAGGTAGACAGAGCATCAACTGATCGACCGGTCCAGAGGACAGGACATCCCATAATACTCAGGGCCTGGAGTGGGGTTTGACCCCACGACCTTCTGTCCTATTGGGAATAGTGTCAGTGACACAAGTAAATCCCCACAATGCCCTGTTAATTCTGGCCTGTTCCTCAATCTCTCACTCCCAACCCTCGATCTCATTAATAGGACTGTGTGAAGGGAATCAGTTCCCAACAATCGACTTCCTTTCAACAAACAAAACCAGCGGCCCAGCGAGCTCAGTAACTCAACATTCCTCTCAATTCAAATCTGTTTCAATAACAAATCCTTTCACAAAGTGGTATTACGGCTCTGATTAAACCTGTCAGCCTCTTAATTACACCCGGCCTTTCAGACAGACTCCAGACAATTAACCAGATGGGCCGTTCAGTTCTAGTTATTAGAATGAAGATTATTTTAATACAAGGAGCAGCCCGGGAGTGAACTCCCAGAGGCCCCACTGACTGACTTTGTACCTGGATGGGATCGCACTGTGTAATAATGAAAGTGGCCTCTCCTTATAGTGAAGCCCCGCCCTTCAGTGCTGCGGGGAGAGGGTCTGAGAGATGAACAGGAAGCAGTGAGCCAGTCACAGGGATATTAATTACTGTCCGCACCCTTCCCTTAATCACACTTTGTGAAGAGAGCTCATCCTGATTGAGACACTATTTCCACTGGAATCTTTCTACAGAGAAAGAACTTGCATTTCTATAGCGCCTTTCACACCTCAGGACATACAGCCAATGAAGTACATTTGAAGTGTCGTCATTGTTGTAATGTTGGAAACACAGCAGCCTTTTTGCACACAGCAAGATCCCATAAACAGCAATGTGATACTGACCAGATAATCTGTTTTTAGTGATTTGGTTGAGGGATAAATATTGGCCGGACACCAGGGAGAACTGTCCTGCTATTCTTCAAATAGTGCCATGGGATCTTTTACATCCACCTGAGAGGGCAGATGGGGCCTTGCCTGAACATCTCGTCTGAAAGATGGCATTTTAGACAGTGCAGCGCTCCCAGAGTACTGCCCCTCCGACAGTGCAGCGCTCCCTCAGTACTGCCTCTCCGACAGTACAGTGCTCCCTCAGTACTGCCCCTCCAACAGTGCAGTACTCTCACAGTACTGCCCCTCTGACAGTGCAGGTCTCCCTCAGTACTGCCCCTCTGACAGTGCAGCGCTCCCTCAGTACTGTTCATCGGACAGTGAAGCGCTCCCTCAGTACTGCCCCTCTGACAGTGAAGCGCTCCCTCAGTACTGTTCATCGGACAGTGAAGCGCTCCCTCAGTACTGCCCCTCTGACAGTGAAGCGCTCCCTCAGTACTGACCCTCCGACAGTGCAGCGTTCCCTCAGTACTGCCCCTCCGACAGTGCAGCGCTCCCTCAGTACTGCCCCTCCGACAGTGCAGCACTCCCTCAGTACTGCCCCTCCGACAGTGAAGCGCTCCCTCAGTACTGACCCTCCGACAGTGCAGCGTTCCCTCAGTACTGCCCCTCCGACAGTGCAGCGCTCCCTCAGTACTGCCCCTCCGACAGTGCAGCACTCCCTCAGTACTGCCCCTCCGACAGTGCAGCGCTCCCTCAGTACTGCCCCTCCGACAGTGCAGCGCTCCCTCAGTACTGCCCCTCCGACAGTGCAGCACTCCCTCAGTACTGCCCCTCCGACAGTGCAGCGCTCCCTCAGTACTGCCCCTCCGACAGTGCAGCACTCCCTCAGTACTGCCCCTCCGACAGTGCAGCATCCCTCAGTACTGCCCCTCTGACAATGCAGCGCTCCCTCATTACTGCCCCTGCGACAGTGCAGCATCCCTCAGTACTGCCCCTCCGACATTTCAGCACTCCCTCAGTACTGTCCCTCTGACAATGCAGCGATCCCTCAGTACTGCCCCTCTGACAATGCAGCGCTCCCTCATTACTGACCCTCCGCCAGTGCGGCGCTCCCTCAGTACTGAACCTCCGACAGTGCAGCGATCTCTCAGTGCTGCCTCTCCGACAGTGCAGCACTTCCTCAGTACGGCCCCTCCAAAAGTACAGTGCTCCCTCAGTACTGCCCCTCCAACATTGCAGCGATCCCTCAGTACTGCCTCGCCGACAGTGCAGCGCTTCCTCAGTACTGGCCATCCGACAGTGCAGCACTCCCACCGTACTGCCCCTCCGACAGTGTAGCACTCCGACCGTACTGCCCCTCCGAGAGTGCAGCGCTCCCTCAGTACTGCCCCTCCGACAGTGCAGTACCCCTCAGTACTGCCCCTCTGACAGTGCGGCACTCCCTCAATACTGCCCCTCCGACAGTGCGGCGCTCCCTCAATACTGCTCCTCCGACAGTGTGAACTCCCTCAGTACTGCCTCCACGACAGTGCGACCTCCCTCAGTACTGCCCCTCTGACAGTGCGGCACTCCCTCAATACTGCCCCTCCGACTGTGCAGCGCTCCCTCAGTACTGCCCCTCTGACAGTGCGAGCTCCCTCAGTGCTGCGCTGGGAATGTTAACCTGGATTATGTGTTCAAGTCTCGGGAGTGGGATTGAACCCACGACCTTCTGACTCAGAGGCGAGAGTGCTGCTCACTGAGCCAAGCTGACACTGATCCAATAGTTGATCAGGTGACTCCGTGCAATGGCATCTTTCTGAAATAAACAATCTTCGTGACTTTCTGTAACTAAAGCGGTTTCGGTGTTAACGGGAGATCTGCTCTCCTTCTCAATGCAGCAGCAGGTTGCAGGAAGGGCCCATTAAGTGAGATGTTGTTGAGAAATTGCGAGCAGGATCGATCCCCTCACACATGGCCAGTGTCAGAGAATGTGGGGAGGACAGTGAAAGATAATCTGCATTTATCATCATTTGAGGATAACTGGGTTTTGCAACATTGAATCCACCGGCAGATCGAACGATGAAACTTTAATTTGGGTTAATTAGGGTGACGGAGTTACATGTCGCAGGATGTGGTTTATCTTCAGTTCAATTCGAGGGAAATGACCCTGGACTTGGAGGGAAGCAGAAATCACTGACGATCAGTGAGTGATTGTGGCCCAATCTGGGTAATTGCAGATTCTGGCAGTGATTTATATCGGGAGCGTAGGTCCTCGTTTATTGCAAAGCACAGACTTCACTTTAGCTCGAAGATCGTTCTCTTTCTTTTCAAATGTAAGGGAGTTACACTAAAACTTTATAAATCGCTGGTCTGTCCCCAGCTGGAGTACTGTGTCCAATTCTGGGCACCACACTTTCGGAAGGATGTCAAGGTCTTGGAGAGGGTGCAGAGGAGATTTACTGGAATGGTCCCAGGGATGAGGGACTTCAGTTATGTGGAGAGACTGGAGAAGCAGGGATTGTTCTCCTTAGAGTGGAGAAGGTTATGGGAAGATTTAATAGAGGTGGTCAAAATCATGAGGGGTTTTGATTGAGTAGATAGGGAGAAACTGTTTCCAGTGGCAGGAGTGTCGGTAACCAGAGGGCACAGATTTAAAATAATTGGAAAAGAACCAGAGGGAAGATGAGAATTTTTTTTCGGTCGTGAGATGGTTCTGATCTGGAAAGTGCTGCCAGTGCAGTGTTCCCTCAGTACTGACACTCCAACAGTGCAGTGTTCCCTCAGTACTGACTCTCCGACAGTGCAGTGTTCCCTCAGTACTGACTCTCCGACAGTGCAGTGTTCACTCAGTACTGACTCTCCGACAGTGCAGTGTTCACTCAGTACTGACTCTCCGACAGTGCAGTATTCCCTCAGTACTGACTCTCCGACAGTGCAGTGTTCCCTCAGTACTGACTCTCCGACAGTGCAGTGTTCCCTCAGTACTGACTCTCCGACAGTGCAGTGTTCCCTCAGTACTGACTCTCCGACGGTGCAGTGTTCCCTCAGTACTGACTCTCCGACAGTGCAGTGTTCACTCAGTACTGATTCTCCGACAGTGCAGTGCTCCCTCAGTACTGACTCTCCGACAGTGCAGTGCTCCCTCAGTACTGACTCTCCGACAGTGCAGTGTTCCCTCAGTACTGACCCTCCGACAGTGCAGTGTTCCCTCAGTACTGACTCTCCGACAGTGCAGTGTTCCCTCAGTACTGACTCTCCGACAGTGCAGTGTTCCCTCAGTACTGACTCTCCGACAGTGCAGTGTTCCCTTAGTACTGACTCTCCGACAGTGCAGTGTTCACTCAGTACTGACTCTCCGACAGTGCAGTGTTCCCTCAGTACTGACTCTCCGACAGTGCAGTGTTCCCTCAGTACTGACTCTCCGACAGTGCAGTGTTCACTCAGTACTGACTCTCCGACAGTGCAGTGTTCACTCAGTACTGACTCTCCGACAGTGCAGTGTTCACTCAGTATTGACTCTCCGACAGTGCAGTGTTCCCTCAGTACTGACTCTCCAACAGTGCAGTGTTCCCTCAGTACTGACTCTCCGACAGTGCAGTGCTCCCTCAGTACTGACTCTCCGACTGTGCAGTGTTCCCTCAGTACTGACTCTCCGACAGTGCAGTGTTCCCTCAATACTGACTCTCCGACACTGCAGCACTCCCTCATTCCCTTCCTCTTCAGAGCAATCTTCTCTCAATGACCCATCAATCTTTTCTCAATGACCCATCAATCTTCTCTCAACGACCCATCAATCTTCTCTCAATGACCCATCAATCTTCTCTCAAT
This sequence comes from Squalus acanthias, assembly GCA_030390025.1. NCBI lineage: Eukaryota > Metazoa > Chordata > Chondrichthyes > Squaliformes > Squalidae > Squalus > Squalus acanthias. The sequence goes on along the minus strand of JASTWF010000116.1, from coordinate 208,562 downwards.
GACCCATCAATCTTCTCTCAATGACCCATCAATCTTCTCTCAATGACCCATCAATCTTCTCTCAATGACCCATCAATCTTCTCTCAATGACCCATCAATCTTGTCTCAATGAACCATCAATCTTCTCTCAATGACCCATCAATCTTCTCTCAATGACCCATCAATCTTGTCTCAATGACCCATCGATCTTCTCTCAATGACCCATCAATCTTCTCTCATTACCCATCAATCATTCCAGTGAACTGGAAATCAGCCTTGGAAGGAGCTTGGTTCCACCTGTTGATTCAGGAGTGGGACGGCCCATGAATAGATCACCGTCATTAATAATTAAATAGCTTCTACCAAGAATAATGATCAGGATGAAATAATTACAGAAATTCGATGAGGGGATAATGTAGTTTATGGATTTCAGTGCGATCTATAAAAAGCTCAGGATAACAGATTCTGCCCCTGAAGACATTATTGTATAAATTAGTCAACTTAAACCTCAGTGAATCAGAATTAAGATCGTTACTTGAATTTAAAGTATCTGTTCAATTTCAGCGCTGGGATTTTATCTAACAGGGTTTAAATGTTATGCTATTTCATTTGTGATAATCTTTGATGCTCATTAAACATAAATATTCTTGTACTTTGGCTAATAACAGTCGCTATTCTCCGTAATCCCAAATTGTCGGGTTTCCCAATGGCAGGTGGGCGGGAGCAGGTTTACTGATCAATGGGCCCATCAGACAGAGACAAAGAGCTCCTGGGAGTGGTTTCCATTTCTTTAATTCATTCTGGGGATGTGGGCGTCGCTGGCACGGCCGGCATTTATTGCCCATCCCCAGTTGCCCTGAGAAGGTGGGGGTGGGCCTTCTGCTTGAACCGCTGGGAGCGGGTTTGATACAAACTGAGTGTCTCGCTCGGCCACTTCAGAGGGCAGTTAGAGTCAACCACTTTGGTGTGGGACTGGAGTCACATATAGGCCCAGACCGGATAAGGACGGCAGGTTTCCTTCCATAAAGCACATTAGTGAACCAGTTGGGTTTTTACGACAATCTGACAGCTTCATGGTCACTTTGACTGATCCCAGATTTTTATTGAGCCCATATTCCATGCTGACACTCCCAGTGCAATACTGAGTCAGAGCCAGGCCATTCAGGAGAGAAGTTAGGAATCACTTCTTCACACAAAGGGTGGTAGAAGTGTGGAACTCTCTCCCACAAAAAGCAGTAGATTCTAGCTCAATTAATGGTGTTAAATCTGAGATCGATAGATGTTTGCTAGCCAAGGGTATTAAGGGATATGGAGCCAAGGCGGGTAAATGGATTTAGGATACAGATCAGCCATGATCTCATTGAAAGGCAGAGCAGGCTCGAGGGGCTGAATGGCCTCCTGCTGTTCCTGTGGTCCTATGAGGGAGTGCTGCACTGTCGGAGATGCCGTCTTTCAGATGAGACATTAAAACAAGACCCCGTCTATCCTCTCAGGTGAATGTAAAAGATCCCCCGGCACTATTTGGAAGACGAGCAGGAGTTCTCCCCAGTGTCCTGACCAATATTTATCCCTCAACCAATATCTCTATAAAACAGATTATCTGGTCAATGTCACGTTGCTGTTTGTGGGATCTTGCTGTGCACAAAATGGCTTTCTCATTTGCTACATTCCAACAGTGACTACATTTCATTGTCTGTGAAGCGCTTTGGGCTGTCCTGAGGTGGTGAAAGGCGCTATAGAAATACAAGGGCTTTGTTTCTGAGCTGAACATGTTAATCATTTCTCCCAAACTCTCCCTGTTGTGATTTCAGGCTCGGGTCCTGAGCAGTGCCAGAAATTGGCGATTGTAGAAGCTTTAGTGAAAGGTTGGAGAGAAATCCTCAGACAGTGCAGCACTGATCTGAAGGTCAAACATACCCGGCATTCTGCACACACCTTATTATTATTTATATCTGGGCCTGATGTCGCCTCTTTCAATTTGAATCAAGTGGAATTGTTTCCACTTGAATCTCCAATCATTTCACTTTTCTCATCCTGGGACTGATTGTTTAGTCATTTGCAGAGTGGGGACATTTCCTACTGAGCCGGTACTCGGGACTGACCCAACATTTCCAAATGTCTCTCTCGCTGCTCCAGAGATTCTCACTCCGCTAATTCCCCTCCTGTTCCCACGGCACTTTGCTTGTTTGATCCTGGAGCTTTGATTGGGTTGGATCTGATGGCAGTGTTGCTCACACTGAACATCCTCGGCCTTGTGTGTGTTCCAGGCTCGGGGCTCTTTGGGACTTTCACACTTGCTGTTTATCGCATTCTAAAGGGACTGGATAATGTCCACCGTGACCAGCGGTCTCACCCTGTCCAGAACAGCAGAACCAGAGGACACGGCCTGCGCTTGAAGGGCAAGTTCAAAACTCATCTGTGGAAACAATATTTCAGTGAGCGAGTGGTCAATCTATGGAACAGGCTCCCAAGGGAGATGGTGGAAGCAGTTAGTGTTGATCCATCCAAAGGTGAATTAGATCGATTTCACCCAGAAAATAACATTTTGTGCTCCAGTTTCTGAGTAATTGGAGACATGAGGTGTGGTGAGTGTAGCGAGCTCGGGAGGAACAGGTGAGTTTGGAGCTCTGGTTCCCAAAGCTCACCTCATGTCTGGGTCTGTTGTAGACTCATTGATCGAGATTGATTGCTGTGATTGGTGAACAAACCGAAAGGAAAGAACGAACGATATCGCCTTTCACCCCCTCAGGACATCCCAAAGCATCACAGCCAATCAAGTACTTTCCTGAAGTGTAGTCACTGTTGTAATGTGGGAAATGCGGCAGACAATTTGAGCACAGCAAGCTCCCACAAAAAATTGTAATGAATGAGAAAACACGGATGAACTCCGGAGTAAACACAGTTAATTCCGTGTCAGGAGGGCAACTGACAATCAGGAAAGCTGCGAGTAGTTGAATGAGCTGGGACAATGAACTGAAGATTGTCCAGGTGGTGAAGATGGATCAGGTGTCCTGGGACAGTGAACTGAAGATTGTCCAGATGGTGAAGATGGATCAGGTGCCCTAGGACAATGAACTGAAGATTGTCCAGATGGTGAAGATGGATCAGGTTTCCTGAGACAGTGAACTGAAGATTGTCCAGATGGTGAAGATGGATCAGGTGTCCTGGGACAGTGAACTGAAGATTGTCCAGATGGTGAAGATGGATCAGGTGCCCTGGGACAGTGAACTGAAGATTGTCCAGATGGTGAAGATGGATCAGGTGTCCTGGGACAATGAACTGAAGATTGTCCAGATGGTGAAGATGGATCAGGTGTCCTGGGACAATGAACTGAAGATTGTCCAGATGGTGAAGATGGATCAGGTGTCCTGGGACAATGAACTGAAGATTGTCCAGATGGTGAAGATGGATCAGGTGTTGTGGGACAGTGAACTGAAGATTTTCCAGATGGTGAAGATGGATCAGGTGCCCTGGGACAGTGAACTGAAGATTGTCCAGATGGTGAAGATGGATCAGGTGTCCTGAGACAGTGAACTGAAGATTGTCCAGATGGTGAAGATGGATCAGGTGTCCTGAGACAGTGAACTGAAGATTGTCCAGATGATGAAGATGGATCAGGTGTTCTGGGACAAGGACCCATCGACAGAAACCTTCCAGCTCCCCCGTCAGTCACTGGGAAAACCTCACACTGTGAAGCAGCATCACATCGATAGATTGAAGATCACATTAATCCTGCCCAGTCTGGGACTGTTCTGTCACTACAGCTGATGGAGGTTCCGGATAGAGCTGGGATCTGCCCAGAGTAATTACATTTCAGCGAGGTTAAAGACAAGACAGACAGAAACATTACACACAGTGTCAAACACTGATAACATCTCACAAATCAACTCGCGTCCTGAATGTTAAAATAAATCCTGTTTTATTCCCACAAATTCTACAGAAAAGAAAGAACTTGCATTTCTATAGCGCCTTTCAAGATCTCAGGATGTCCCTAAACCCTTCACTGCCAATGAAGACCTTCTCAGTGAAGCCTATATCTCAATGAAGATCTTCTCAGTGAAGCCTACATCTCAATGAAGACCTTCTCAGTGAAGCCTACATCTCAATGAAGACCATCTCAGTGAAGCCTACATCTCAATGAAGACCTTCTCAGTGAAGCCTACATCTCAATGAAGACCTTCTCAGTGAAGCCTACATCTCAATGAAGACCATCTCAGTGAAGCCTACATCTCAATGAAGACCTTCTCAGTGAAGCCTACATCCCGAGAATCAATAAATAACACAGCCCGGGTCAGGTACTTTATATTTTTACGATTGCTGCTTCCTGAACCAATTGGAAAACGTGAGGATAAACTGTGAAGAGATGAGGGACTTCAGTTATGTGGAGAGACTGGAGAATCTGGGATTGTTCTCCTTAGAGAAGAGAAGGTTAAGTGGAGATTTAATGGAGGTGTTCAAAATCATGAAGAGTTTAGATTGAGTAACTAAGGAGAAACTGTTTCCAGTGACAGGAGATTCGGTAACCAGAGGACACAGATTGAAGATAATTGGCACAAGAACCAGAGGGGAGATGAGGAGAATTTATTTTTTACGCAGTGAGTTGTTGTGTTCTGGAACGCTCTGCCTGAAAGGACGGTGGAAGCAGATTCAACGGTAACTTTCAAACGGGAATTGGAGAAATACTTGAAGGGGAAATATTGCAGCGCTCTGGGGAAAGAGCAGGGGAGTGGGACTAATTGGAGAGCGCCTTCAAAGACCCGACACAGGGACAATGGGTTGAATGGCCTCATAGAATCATAGAATGGTTACAGCATGGAAGAAGGCCATTCGGCCCGTCGAGACCATGCTGACTCTCAGCTAGTCCCACTCCCCTACCCTTTTCCCTGTAGCCTTGCAATTTTTTTTCTCCAGATACTTATCCAGCTCCCTTTTGAAAGATAAGATTGAGTCTGCCTCCACCACCCTTTCAGGCAGTGCATTCCAGATCATAACCACTCGCTGAGTAAAAAAGTTTTTTCTTACGTTGCCTTTGGTTCTTTTGCCAAACACTTTAAATCTGTGACCTCTGGTTCTCGACCCTTCTGCCAATGGAAACATTTTCCCTCTATCTACTCTGTCCAGACCCCTCATGATTTTCAACACCTCTATCAAATCTCCTCTCAATCTTCTCTGCTCCAAGGAGGACAACCCCAGCTTTTCCAGTCTATCAACGTAACTGAAATCCCTCCTTCCTGGAATTATTCTCGTAAATTTTTTCTGCACCTTCTCTAAGGCCTTCACATCCTTCCTAAAGTGTGGTGCCCAGAATTGAACACAATGGCCCAGAAATTCGGGTCGGAGGCTTTCCGCGGGTGCAAGTACAGCGGGAGCACGTACATAGCGCGCCTGCCGTTGTGCTGTGGGCCCGCGTGGAATTTGGATACTGGGCCTCCTCCAGCTGCCGGTGGGCAGTGCTCGCGGATCCCAGCGGCAAAACTAGTTTGCACCGTCCCCTGGGATCACGTGGGCCATGGGGAGCCAATCGCAGCAGGGAATCTCCATTCACAGATTTGACAGGAAGACCTGTCAAATCTATGAATAGAGATTGGCCCCAAAACCTAAGTAAAACTTCAAATAATTTTTTTTTTAAATCACATTTTTAAATAACTATAAATTACATAAATTAACTGTTTTAAACAAAAATTTAAATTTTTGAAAAAATTTATTGAAGTTTTTAACGGGGCTAAAAATAAACTTACCTTTCTTTAAAGTATTTAACCTGTGGAAAAAATGTTTTAATTTTAGTTAATTCACCTCTTACCTTGTTAAAAGCAGGCCTTGCGCCTCCTTTTTCCACGCGCAGCTGTACCCTCACACAGAAACCTGTTAAAAAAAGCCGAAGTTCGCTGCGTGCGCGCTGCCTCTCCCGCGCACGTGTTTGACCCACGAACCCCTTCCTTCACGAGACCAGAAGTTCTGGTTTCCCGTGCATGCGCAGTGCATGCGCGAAACCGGCACTTCCGGTGGCCCTACAGGTGAGTACACAGCGCGTACTCACCCGTGGGGACCCGAATTTACTCCAGTTGGGACCGAACCAGTGTTTTAAACAGGTTTGTCATAATTTCCGCACTTTTGTTCTCTATACCTCTATTTGTGAAGCCCAGGATCCCGTAAGCCATTTTAACTGCTTTCTCAACCTGCTCTGCCACCTTCATCGATTTGTGCACACATACCCCCAGGTCTCTCTGTTCGTGCACCTCCTTTAGGATTGTATCATTTAGTTTATATGTCCTCTCCTCATTCTTTCTACCAAAATGTATCACTTCACACTTTTCTACGTTAAATTTAATCTGCCACGTGTCCGCCCATTTCACCAGCCTGTCTATGTCTTCCTGAAGCCTATCTCTCTCCTCCTCACTGTTCACACTACTTCCAAGTTTTCTGTCATCTGCAAATTTTGAAATTGTGCTCTGTAAACCCACGTCCAAGTAATTAATATATATCATGAAAAGCAGTGTTCCTAGAACCGACTCCTGGGGAACACCACTCTATACCTTCCTCCAGTCTGAAAAACAACCGTTCACCACTACTCTCTGTTTCCTGTCAATTAGCCAAATTTGTATCCATGCTGCCACTGTCCCTTTTAATCCATGGGTTTCAACTTTGCCTCCTCCTGTGCTGTCTGATTCTGTGACTCTATGAGATACAGGGAGGCTCCAGTGACCAGTATGGAGACAGTAAATGGTTAGACATTCTTTCCATATCCAGCTGCAATCAGGGCAGCTCGGAAACTGTCCCAAGAGTCCGTAGTTCAAAGGGCACGGGCAGGATGACAGGCTCCACATTTCCAAAATACAAATCCCGTCACATTGGGGTGTCGATCCTCCCAGTAATTAGTGGGCCGCGGACTATCGGAGAGTGAAAAGAGCAGGAGGAACATTTCCCTTCCTTCATCTCCTGCCCAGCAGACAGAAACATCAATATAAGGTCATCAGCGTTCCAATCTCACTCTGACAGCAGCTCCCTGCTGACTAACCTGCTGTCACTGATGGGCTTGCACTTTACTCCCAACAACACACAGACCTCAACAAGATGTTCTTCCACTCCTCTCGCTCGCCTGCCTGGATCAGCAAGCAATTCACAAACTCCGCTTCACATCTTCCTTTGCCGACTCTCCCCCTCCTGCCCTCCTCAGCTCTTCCCCATCTCTTTCTCTCGCTCCCTCGCTCCATCCCCTCACGGGGCAACTTCCAAGTTTGCTTCCCCTTTAATATTTCAGTAAAAGGCCCCTGAAATCCCCCGACTGCCCCCGGGGAAGCTCCTGAACCTTTCCTTCCTGGTTACACAGCAGACAAGGAGGGACATCTTCCCGTCACACTCCACAAACAAACCATCCCAGCACAGCGCAGGAACACATCTGGAAACAGCTGCTCCCAGCAAGTTGGGAAGAGCTTTGTGTCGATGGAATTGAAGCAAAAACCAGCCCAGTCCCCGAGTTTGTCTCCCCATAAATTAGAGCAGATGTCCCGGAACTGATTCCTGCTCCTCACTGGGAGAAGGTGCAGACACGGAATATGAGTGAAATTGCAGTTATTCTGCATCTTCTCATTCCCTTCTTGGGCAGTCCCTCGGAACCGAGGATGTCTTGCTTCCACATTAAAAATGAGTTCTCAGGTGACTGATGAGTCCAATGCGGGACCTACAGTCTCTGTCACAGGTGGGGCAGATGGTGGTTGAAGGGGCGGGTGGGTGGGGTGCTTGGGTTGACGTGCACTCCTTGCGCTGTTTGCGCTTGGCTTCCGCTTGCTCCCGGCGAAGAGACTCGAGGTGTTCCGTCCCTTCCCGAATGCTTCTCCTCCACTTTGTGCGGTCTTGGGCCAGGGATTCCCAGGAGTCGGTGGGGATGTTGCACTTTTTCAAGGAGACTTTGAGGGTGTCCATGGTGTTATCCTTAAATAATACATTTCAGGGTTAATTGAGACAGATGGATTCTACTTGTGTCCGAATTAATGGTTGCATCCATTATTCACCAAAATTGCTCACTTTTGAGTTCAGTATGTGGTCGTTCACTGCCTGAAAGTTAGAAATGCATCCTGTGGACTAACAATATGTCACTTGCATTTGTAACAAATGACTACTTAAACACTAAACCTCCTAATATATATGTTTAAGTGGTGTCACTATTGAGAAATTGTATTAACTATAACCTGAAATGAAAGCATTATTACGAATATCTCTGTGCATTAGACAGACACTAATGTTCACCAATATCGTCTTGGACCTGGTCCAGACCAGCAGCATTTTTACAGGTATCCCCATTAGAAAAGATTGGTTCCCTTTCCAGCATATGTTCAGCTTATCTCCTGCGCTGCGAAGTGGAAATGCTGTCGAGCTGTTTAAAAGCTCTAGACCTTCCTTTCTGGTAGGTTTTATGCTGACCTAGTACCAGGCAAGAAAATTAAACCCGTTGTATGATATTAATATCGAATGCGCTGAGTGACTTAGATAAAGTTATTCTGTCGAGTGTTTCAATGAAGCCGTTAATCCAGTGAAAATAAACCTTTTCTACTCTTGTGTTACGGCATCATCTCAAACACCAGAGCGTAGAAATTAAGATTCAAATTTAGAATTAGAGCTAGGCCGATCAGGTTGATGTCAGGAAGCACTTCTTCATGCAAAGCATGGTGGGAAACTGGAACACTCGCCCTCAAAATGCTGCTGAGGCTCGGGGCAAAGTGAAAATTTCAAAACTGAGATTTTTGTTGGGTAGTCCCTCGGAACCGAGGATGACTTGCTTCTGCACTAAAAATGAGTTCTCAGGTGACTGATGAGTCCAATGCGGGACCTGCAGTCTCTGTCACAGGTGGGGCAGACGGTGGTTGAAGGGGCGGGTGGGTGGGGCGCTTGGGTTGACGTGCGCTCCTTCCGCTGTTTGCGCTTGGCTTCCGCTTGCTCCCGGCGAAGAGACTCGAGGTGTTCAGCGCCTTCCCGGATGCTTCTCCTCCACTTTGTGTGGTCTTGGGCCAGGGATTCCCAGGTGTCGGTGGGGATGTTGCACTTTTTCAAGGAGGCTTTGAGGGTGTCCTTGAAGCGTTTCCTCTGCCCACCTGGGGCTTTCTTGCCGTGTTGGAGCTCCGAGTAGAGCGCCTGTTTTGGGAGTCTCATATCGGGCATGCAGACGATGTGACCCGTCCATCGGAGCTGATCGAGCTTTTCAAAGCTTCGATGCTGGGGATGTTGGCCTGAGCGAGAACACTGACGTTGGTGCACCTATCTTGCCAATGGATTTTGCAGGATCTTGCAGAGGCAGCGTTGGTGGTACCTCTCCAGTGCTTTGAGGTGCCTGCTGTACATGATCCATGTCTCTGAGGCATACAGCAGGGCGCGTATCACTGCTGCTCTGTAGACCATGAGCTTAGTGCCGGGTTTGAGGTCCTGGTCTTCAAACACTCTCTTCCTCAGGCGAACGAAGGCTGCACTAGCACACTGAAGGCGGTGTTGGACTTCATCATCGACGTCTGCCTTGTTGACAGTAGGCTCCTGAGGTATGGAAAGTGGTCCACGTTGTCCAAGGCCTTGTCGTGGATTTTGATAATCGGGGGGGGCAGTACTGTGTGGCGGGGGCAGGTTGGTAGAGGACCTTTGTCTTACGGACGTTTAGTGTAAGGCCCATGCTCTCGTACGCTTCGGTGAAGGTGTTGACGATGGTTTGGAGTTCGACCTCCGAGTGAGCGCAGACTCAAGCATCATCTGCATACTGTAATTCGACGACAGAGGATGGGATGACCTTGGATCTGAACTGGCGGCGACTGAATTTGAACATTTTCCGTTTGTCCTGTAAATTAGCTCCACTCCAGTGGGGAGCTGACTGAGGGTGAGATGGAGCATTGCAGCAAGGAGGATCAAGAAGAGCGTTGGTGCGATGACATAGCCTTGCTTGACCCCGGTCCGTACGTGAATTGGGTCTGTGGTGGAACCGTTGGTCAGGATCACGGCTTGCATGTTGTCGTGAATCAGGCGGAGGATGGTGACAAACTTTTGATGGCAGCCGAATTTGCGAGGACACTCCATAATCCCTCATGGCTGACAGTGTCGAAGGCCTTTGTGAGGTCAAAGAAGGTCATGTACAGTGGTTGGTGCTGTTCTCTGCATTTCTCTTTTAATTAACGCCCGGTGAAGCTCATGTCCATTGTGCCCCTTAGTGGGGGGGGAATCCGCATTGCGACTCTCAGAGGAGCTCTTCAGCCACTGCGAGAAGGCGATTGAGGAGGATTCTTGCGATGACTTTCCCTGTGGCAGACAGCAGGGAAACTCCTCTGTAATTACCGCAATCGGACTTGTCACCTTTCTTGAAGATGGTCACAATTACAGCATCTCTGAGATCCCCTGGCATGCTCTCCTCCTTCCAGATAAGAGAGATGAGTTCATGAATACGTGCCAGTAGTGCTTCTCCGTCATGCTTTCGTGCCTCGGCAGGGATTCCATCTGCTCCTGAAGCCTTGTTGTTCTTCAGTTGTTGGATGGCCTTTTCAACCTCTTGCCGGGCTGGGGTTGTGCTGAGGTGGTGGCGGGTTGCATGCTGCGGGATGGAGTTGAAGACACTCGCGTCAAAGACAGAGTCTCGGTTAAGGAGATCTTCAAAGTGCTCCTTCCAGCGGGCACTGACTGCTCTCTGTCCTTGATGAGTACCTCTCCGTTCTTGGCCCGCAGTGGGGTAGGGCATTGGGTGCTTGGGCCGTAGGCGGTCTTGACTGCGCTAAAGAATCCACGCACGTCGTGGTTGTCGGCTAGCTGCTGGATCTCCTGCGCTTTCTCCTTCCACCATCTGTTCTTTAGGTCGCGAGTTTTTTGTTGGACCTCGGCCTTCAGGCATCTGTAGAGCTGCTTTCTTGCTCTCGATTTCTGTTGCTGTTTCCAGATCAGGAATGCCTTGCGTTTGCGACTTATTAGCTCCTAGATCTCCTGGTCATTCTCGTCGAACCAGTCTTGATGTTTCCTGGTCGAGTGACCGAGCGTCTCTTCACAGGTGCTGATTATGGAGGCCTTGAGTGCAGACCAGGCACTGTGGACACTCTGTGTCTCTGAATCACTGAGAGTCGTCAGGTTGTTTGTGAGGCGCAGGCTGAATAGGGCTTTCTTAGCGGGGTCTTTGAGTGCTCCAGCGTTGATTTTCCTGCGGCATTGTTTCTGTTGCCGCCGCTGTTTTGGGGCTACATTGATGGAGATGACAGAGCGGATTAGGCGGTGGTCTGTCCAGCAGTCGTCAGCTCCTGTCATGACGCGGGTGATGCGGACGTCCTTGCGGTCCCTCGCTCGGACGATGATGTAGTCCAGCAGATGCCAGTGCTTGTAGCGAGGGTGTTGCCATGAAGCCTTGTACTTGTCTCTCTGATGGAACAAAATGTTGGTTATGACAAGGCCTTTTTCTAAGCATTTCGTCAGGAGGAGGGTATCATTGGAGCTGGCTTTCCCTACCCCCTCTCTGCCGATCACACCTCCCCAGAGTTCTGTGTCATTTCCAACTCTGGCGTCTATTTCGCCAAGGAGGATCAGCTTGTCACCCGTTGGGACTCGGGACAGGGTTGTTCGAGACTGCAGTAGAATTCCTCTTTGGTCTCGTCTGTGGCTTCCAGTGTTGGGGTGTATGCACTGATGACCGTAGCGCACTGGTTCCGGGCTAGGGTGAGCCGTAGAGTCATGAAGCATTCGTTTATACCGCAAGGGGAGTCTCTGAGACGTTCAACGAGCTCATTTTTTATGGTGAAACCTACCCCATGGAGGCGGCGTTCTTCTTCAGGTTTGCCTTTCCAGAAGAAGGTGTAGCGACCGCCTTACTCCTTGAGCTGGCCTTCCCCTGCCCACCGGGCCTCACTTAGGGCGGTGATGTCAATGTGGAAACGTCTGAGCTCCCGGGCAATGATAGCAGTACAGCGTTCCGGTCTGTCACTGCTGGGGTTGTCCATGAGGGTCCTGACATTCCAGGTCCCGAGCTTAATTTTAAAGGGTGGAAGTTGCCTGTTGCACACCAGCTATCACATGGGCTTGACAGCGCAAGGTCTTGGTCCAATGGCAAGGGGATCCAAAACGATTGGAGACCAGGTTCTGCTACAATGGCCTAGCACACACACAAACATATTCCTAATGTCCTCCTCCCTCCTTCCCGCAGGTCCTCTCTGCCTGGGTTTCGTAGGATGCATTGTGGTCCTCCCGACCTCGCTGTTGGCCCATGCCGAACCTTCCCTGGACCCCGACCCCGCTGCTGATCCACACTGCGCCACTCCTGGGCCCCAACCCTGCTGGTCCACGCTGCACCACTCCTGGGCCCCGACGCTGCTGGTCCACACTGCACCACTCCTGGGCCCCGACCCTGCTGGTCCACGCTGCACCACTCCTGGGCCCCGACCCTGCTGGTCCACACTGCGCCACTCCTGGGCCCCGACCCCGCTGCTGATCCACACTGCACCACTCCTGGGGAATATGGTGATGTTATACCTGGGGAATATGGTGATGTTGTACCTGGGGAATATGGTGATGTTGTACTTGGGGAATATGGTGATGTTATACCTGGGGAATATGGTGATGTTCTACCTGAGGAATATGGTGATGTTCTACCTGGGGAATATGGTGATGTTGTACTTGGGGAATATGGTGATGTTCTACCTGGAGAATATGGTGATGTTCTACCTGGGGAATATGGTGATGTTCTACCTGGGGAATATGGTGATGTTGTACCTGGGGAATATGGTAATGTTATACCTGGGGAATATGGTAATGTTATACCTGGGGAATATGGTGATGTTCTACCTGGGGAAGATGGTGATGTTATACCTGGGGAAGATGGTGATGTTCTACCTGGGGAATATGGTGATGTTATACCTGGGGAATATGGTGATGTTATACCTGGGGAATATGGTGATGTTCTACCTGGGGAATATGGTGATGTTCTACCTAGGGAATATGGTGATGTTATTCCTGGGGAATATGGTGATGTTATACCTGGGGAATATGGTGATGTTATACCTGGGGTAATATGGTGATGTTATACCTGGGGAATATGGTGATGTTATACCTGGGGAATATGGTGATGTTATACCTGGGGAATATGGTGATGTTCTACCTGGGGAATATGGTGATGTTATACCTGGGGAATATGATGATGTTGTACCTGGGGAATATGGTGATGTTATACCTGGGGAATATGGTGATGTTGTACCTGGGGAATATGGTAATGTTATTCCTGGGGAATATGGTGATGTTATTCCTGGGGAATATGATGATGTTATTCCTGGGGAATATGGTGATGTTGTACCTGGGGAATATGGTGATGTTATACCTGGGGAATATGGTGATGTTATTCCTGGGGAATATGATGATGTTGTACCTGGGGAATATGGTGATGTTATACCTGGGGAATATGGTGATGTTGTACCTGGGGAATATGGTAATGTTATTCCTGGGGAATATGGTGATGTTATACCTGGGGAATATGGTGATGTTATTCCTGGGGAATATGGTGATGTTGTACCTGGGGAATATGGTGATGTTATACCTGGGGAATATGGTGATGTTATTCCTGGGGAATATGGTGATGTTATACCTGGGGAATATGGTGATGTTATACCTGGGGAATATGGTGATGTTATACCTGGGGAATATGGTGATGTTCTAGCTGTGTATTATGGGATGTCCATGCACTGGGTGTGAACAGTCTGGGTCCAGTCCAGTTTGATACGGATGTTGATTCTCCAGTAATTTCTTGTTGAGCTCACACTGTTTAGCTCAGATTCTGATGCCAGTGACATCCTTATAATCTTCCTGATTGGAGCCTGTCCCACTAATTATTGCTCAAGTACCCAGAGGAATAGAAGGAGCTCACAATCTGCCAACACTCTGATTATCCGCTCGATGTATAATTAGACCCGTGGCCTTTGTTGGACCAGCAGTGATTTTCTCCAGTGAGATGTCTGATTTCCAGACATTGCCCTGAAGTGAAGACTTGATTTGATTTTCGATTGTTCTGTATTTCACTGGTTTCTGTGCTTCACAGAGAATGGGTTCAGGGTAGTTTGTCTGCCGGGCACAGTGTGTGTTGACTCAGCTCCAATCTGGCGAGGTCAGTGTTGCTTTAATGAGTCTGGTAATTAAATATTCTCCTCACTGTAATGAGGAATTAATTGGGCTCAAACTAGAATGAATGACTTGCATTTCTATAGTGCCTTTCACAACCTCAGCACGTCACAATGCTCATTACAGCCAATGACGTATTGAGGAAGTGGAGTCACTGTTGTAATTTAGGAAACACGGCAGTTAATTTGTGTAAAGCAAGGTCCCAGAAACATTAATGAGATAATGAGCAGATTATCTGCTTTAGTGGTTCTGGTTGAAGAATAAATAATGGCCAGGACAACAGGGAGAATACCCTGCTCTACTTCGACATAGTTTCATGGGATCTTTTATGTCAACCTGAGAGAGAAGACAGGACCTCGGTTTAAGGTCTCATCCGAAAGATGGCCCCTCCAACAGTGCAGTGCTCCCCACCGTCTGCCCCACCTGTGACAGAGACTGTAGGTCCCGCATTGGACTCATCAGTCACCTGAGAACTCATTTTTAATGTGAAAGCAAGTCATCCTCGGTTCCAAGGGACTGCCTAAGAAGAAAAAGCTCCCTCAGTACAGCCCCTCCGACAGCGCAGCGCTCCCTCAGTACTGCCCCTCCGACAGTGCAGCACTCCCTCAGTACTGATCCTCCGACAGTGCAGCGCTCCCTCAGTACTGATCCTCCGACAGTGCAGCACTCCCTCAGTACTGCCCCTCCGACAGTGCAGCGCTTCTTCAGTACTGATCCTCCGACAGTGCAGCACTCCCTCAGTACTGCCCCTCCGACAGTGCAGCGCTTCTTCAGTACTGATCCTCCGACAGTGCAGCGCTCCCTCAGTTCTGCCCCTCCGACAGTGCAGCGCTCCCTCAGTACTGACCCTCCGACAGTGCAGCGCTCCCTCAGTGCTGCCCCTCCGACAGTGCAGCGCTCCCTCAGTACTGCCCCTCCGACAGTGCAGCGCTCCCTCAGTACTGCCCCTCCGACAGTGCAGCATTCCCTCAGTACTGCCCCTCCGACAGTGCAGCACTCCCTCAGTACTGCCTCTCAGACAGTGCAGCACTCCCTCAGTACTGCCCCTCCGACAGTGCAGCATTCCCTCAGTACTGCTCCTCCGACAGTGCAGCATTCCCTCAGTACTGCTCCTCCGACAGTGCAGCATTCCCTCAGTACTGCCTCTCAGACAGTGCAGCACTCCCTCAGTACTGCCCCTCCGACAGTGCAGCATTCCCTCAGTACTGCTCCTCCGACAGTGCAGCATTCCCTCAGTAATGCCTCTCAGACAGTGCAGCACTCCCTCAGTACTGCCCCTCCGACAGTGCAGCGCTCCCTCAGTACTGCCCCTCTGACAGTGCAGCGCTCCCTCAGTACTGACCCTCCGACACTGCAGCTCTCCCTCAGTACTGCCCTTCCGACAGTGCAGCACTCCCTCAGTGCTGCCCCTCCGACAGTGCTCCCTCATTACTGCCCCTCCGACAGTGCAGCGCTCCCTCAGTGCTGACCCTCCGACAGTGCAGCGCTCCCTCAGTGCTGACCCTCTGACAGTGCAGCTGTGATTCAGATGGAACTATTGGTTGGACAAGTGAAGTGAGGCTGAGATCACTCGAGAAATCCCACACAGTTTGACAGGGAGTTTCTGCAGTGAGATTCCTGCCCGGGTACCACAGTTTTGTACAACAAGTCTGGGAGGTTTCTGAGCTGCCCCAACAACCACTTGCTATCTATATGGTCCGTGTCTCAAACAGTGAGAAGGCCCATCTTCACTTCCATTTCAAAGGCTTCCCAGTGATGAGTTGACAGACTGCGCTCTGACAGATTTGTGTTGTGATCACAAGCTGTCCGTATTTTCTATCAAGAACCACGGCCCTGCCTCACCGAGAGAGATCAGCTCGCAATCAGCTCCAGTATAAGATTCAGCAAATCGCCGCACAACGGAGGCTCGGCTTTCAACCTTCACCCTTTATCTCCGCTAATGGATTCTCTCTGTCAAAACTGAGCTGGATACAAACACTCACACAGAAGGATGGGAATGAGATTCTCTGGGAAGCCACATTACTGACTGTGGGGAATGTTGAGTGAGGTTTGGGAATGTTTGACGGGACTCAGTCATCAGTCAAAGCCCAAAAGGTGGATCCAGCTCTAAAGGAGTGAGTTTACACGTGTTCACAAGATGGACCATCTCTTCCCCAGGACAAAGCAGCCCGTGTGATCGACACCCCATCCACCACCTTAAACACCCACTCCCTCCTCCCCCGGCGCACCGTGTCTGCAGTGTGGACCATCCACAGGATGTCCTGCAGCAACTCGCCAAGGCTTCTTCCCCAGCACCTCCCAAACCCACTCCCTCCTCCCCCGGCGCACCGTGTCTGCAGTGTGGACCATCACAGGATGTCCTGCAGCAACTCGCCAAGGCTTCTTCCCCAGCACCTCCCAAACCGACTCCCTCCTCCATCTAGAAGGACAAGGGCAGCAGCTGCATGGGAACACCACCAGCTCCAAGTTCCCCCCGGGTCACACACCATCCTGAGGCTGTGAGAGGCGCTGTATAAATTCAAACTCTTTCTTATTATTTGAATTATCTTTTTAAATTCCAAGACAAGTGCAAGGATTTTGATCTTTAAGCCTCACTTTACAAAATGTCAATATTGAAAACTACCCTTTGGATTGAAAGGGCTGGATTTTAATAACGGAGGCGGGTTGAGGTCGGGCCCGCTGCTCGGCAGCTTTCGGACCCACACTCCGCTGCCGGCTCCCAGCTCTTGCGATTTTCGCCTGGTTACGGCCGACGTGCCGTCCCTCCAGGCAATCGCTGGCAGGATGTCAGTTTCTCCCGTCTGATGACCAATTGTTTGTTTGAAAATTTAAAGGGGCCATGTCCCCTTTGCATACAAATGTCATTGGGATGGCTTGGTGCTGTATTATCTAGAATGGGGAGCTGACAGCGTCTGTTCTGAGCTAAATTTAATGAGTGATATTGCTGGTCATATTATTCCAGAAAGAGATTCATGTTTTTTTGAAATATGAATTTATTATCTGACTATGAAATGAAAAGATGCCAGATGTGTTCCAATCATTTGCCTCGTAATATTAATGCTTTTTTCTCTGAAAGGTGCTGGAGCTGCAGGAATGGCAGCCCCAAATACTAAGGCTGCACTCAGGTTCAATGAGGGCTCTCTCCATGCTCTTGTGGAGGGAGTTAGAGGACGTCAGGAGCTCCTCTTCCCTGGAAACGGAAGGAGGAGGCCTCCTCAGCAAACCAAGGCAGCTTGGCTGCAAATTGCTGAGGAGGTGAGCTCGAGGTCTTTATGCAGACGCACATGGGTTCAGTGTGGAAAAAGGTTTAATGATCTGCTGAGATCACCTAAAGTGTGGCCTCTGTGTTCTGGGAAATGGAAGTTCAAGAGTGAGGGCTCAGGGCGATTTCCATGTAGAATGATGGTGGTGACACTGAGCGCAAACCACCGTTTATTGGACAGATGATGCCTGGGGTTTGAGACTGTCGGACTTATATTCATCTCCATGTGCCAGCCACCTGTGGTTGAAGCGCTAGCTTACGCGAATCTGGCATGGATGAGTGCGTCCCCTGCCTGACGGCCAGCAATGCGGACACCTGCTGCTGGATTGGCCACATCCTTCCCCGCAAGGCATCGCTCTCTGTCCTCCTCATCCTCGTCCTCAACCTCGTCCTCTTCCTCGTCCTCTTCATCTTCCTCCAAGGAGGCTGTGTGCTGAGCCACTTGTTTATCCGGCAGCACTAAGCCGCGCTGCTCTTCCTCCGAATCTGATGACCAGGATGAGAGGATGTAAATGGTTCCCATCCCGTTGTTATAGATTTCAGTTGAGGCAAGAAGCTTGCAAGCGCAAACTCATATGGCCTGAAATTATTCCGATCTGTTCAAACAGCAGATGGGTGTCAGCTTGACCAGTCACAAGTCACGAGATTTGCAAAATCTTATCCCAAACCTTCAACAACAAAGTTGTTGCATTTGAATGCCAGCCATGTTACAGGAGCGCTTTTAAAATTTGGGAGCAGCTGAACAGATACTCACGAAAATCGGGTGGGGGTGGGATGGAGGCGGGTTGGGTGTCTGAAGACATTCTTTCTGATTTTCGCAGCTGACCCACCTCCAAACCCGCCTCTTCGGGGCTGTTAAAATCAAGCCCAAACTCTCCAATCACAGGCCTGGAACAGGCAACCTGGTTAGACCCCAGCTGGAGTATTGTGTCCAATTCTGGGCACCAGACTTTAGGAAGGAAGTCAAGGCCTTGGAGAGGGTGCAGAGGAGATTTACTAGAATGGTACCAGTGATGAGGGACTTCAGTTATATGGAGAGACTGGAGAAGCTGGGATTGTTCTCCTTAGAGCAGAAAAGATTAAGGGGAGATTTAATAGAGGTGTTCAAAATTATGAAGGGTTTTTATCGAGTAAATAAGGAGAAACTGTTTCCAGTGGCAGGAGGGTCGGGAACCAGAGGACACAGATTTAATGTAATTGGCAAAAGAACCAGAGGGAGATGAGGAAAGATTTTTTGTGCAGGGAGTTGTTGTGATCTGGAATGCGCTGCCTGAAAGGGCGGTGGAAGCAGATTCAATAGTAACTTTCAAAATGGAATTGGAGAAATACTTGAAAAGGAAAATATTCAGGCTATGGGGAAAGAGCAGGGAGTGGGACTAATTGGAGAGCTCGTTGAAAGAGCCGGCACAGGCACGATGGGCCGAATGGCCTCCTCCTGTGCTGTCTGATTCTCTGATTCTAACCTGGTTGCTGAGTTGCATTTCCGTTCTGATGAATTCTTTCCTCTTTGTTTAGTCCTGGGGCTCAATATCAGGCCGATTATTCATTATTTAAATGATATTGAATGAAGCATTCTATTGCCGTAGTATTATCAATGCTTTGTAAAAGATCTGAATCAGTTTCAATGTGACTCTCAGCATGACCCAGGCATCAATGAATAATGCAGGTCCTTCTCCCCCAGTGAGAGACAGAGATAATAAGCAGCTCCTCACCCCAGTATCATTTATCTCCAATCCTGCTCTTTAACTGTGACACCCGGTGAGATTTGCCCACATTTTATTCATATTATATTTATCATAAAATTGATTCATGAATGAAAAATACTGAGAGGAGATATTTTAGACAGACAATGAGCAGCTCCTTCTCCCCCAGTGAGAGACAGAGACAGACAATGAGCAGCTCCTTCTCCCCCAGTGAGAGACAGAGACAGACAATGAGCAGCTCCTCACCCCCAGTGAGAGACAGAGACAGACAATGAGCAGCTCCTTCACCCCCAGTGAGAGACAGAGACAGACAATGAGCAGCTCCTCACCCCCAGTGAGAGAAAGAGACAGACAATGAGCAGCTCCTCACCCCCAGTGAGAGACAGAGACAGACAATGAGCATAGAGTCATGGAGTCATAGAGTTATACAGCACAGAAAGAGGCCCTTCGGCCCAGCGTGTCCGCGCCGGCCATCAAGCGCTGTCTATTTTAATCCCATTTTCCAGCACTTGGTCCGTAGCCTTGTATGCTATGGCGTTTCAAGTGCTCATCTAAATGCTTCTTGAATGTTGTGAGGGTTCCTGCCTCTACCACCCTTTCAGGCAGTGAGTTCCAGATTCCAACCACCCTCTGGGTGAAACAGTTTTTCCTCAAATCCCCTCCAAACCTCCTGCCCCTTACCTTGAAATTATGCCCCCTGGTTATTGACCCCTCTACTAAGGGGAAAAGTTCCTTTCTATCTACCCTATCTATGCCCCTCATAATTTTGTACACCTCAATCAAGTCCCCCCTCAGCCTTCTCTGCTCTAAGGAAAACAACCCCAGCCTGTCCAGTCTCTCTTCATAGCTGAAGCGCTGCAGCCCAGGTAACATCCTGGTGAATCTCCTCTGCACCCTCTCCAATGCAATCACATCCTTCCTATAGTGTGGCGACCAGAACTGCACACAGTATTCCAGCTGTGGCCTAACTAGCATTTTGTACAGCTCCATCATAACCTCCCTGCTCTTATATTGTATGCCTCGGCTAATTAAGGCAAGTATACCATCTGCCTTTTTAACCACCTTATCTACCTGTCCTGCTGCCTTCAGGGATCTATGTACATGCACACCAAGGTCCCTCTGATCCTCTGTCCTTCCTAGGGTCCTACCATTCATTGTGTATTCCCTTGACTTGTTAGTCCTCCCAAAATGCATCACCTCACACTTTTCAAGGTTAAATTGCATTTGCCACTGTTCTGCCCATGTGACCAACCTGTCTATATCGTCCTGTAGCCTGAGGCTTCCCTCCTCGCTATTTACCACTCCACCAATTTTCATGTCATCTGTAACTTACTGATCATACCTCCTACATTCATATCTAAATCATTAATGTACACTACAAACAGCAAAGGACCCAGCACCGATCCCTGTGAT
This sequence comes from Squalus acanthias, assembly GCA_030390025.1. NCBI lineage: Eukaryota > Metazoa > Chordata > Chondrichthyes > Squaliformes > Squalidae > Squalus > Squalus acanthias. The sequence goes on along the minus strand of JASTWF010000116.1, from coordinate 188,099 downwards.
ACAACACTGGACACAGGCTTCCAATCACAAAAACAACCTTCGACCATCACCCTCTGCCTCCTGCCACTAAGCCAATTTTGGATCCAATATGCCAAGTTGCCCTGGATCCCATGGGCTTTTACCTTCTTGATCAGTCTCCCATGCGGGACTTTGTCAAAAGCCTTACTGAAGTCCATGTAGACCACATCAACTGCACTACCCTCATCCACACACCTAGTCACCCCCTCGAAAAATTCAATCAAATTGGTCAGACATGATCTCCCCCTGACAAAGCCATGCTGACTATCCTTGATTAATCCTTGCCTCTGCAAGTGGAGACTAATTCTGTCCCTCAGGATTTTTTCCAATAATTTCCCTACCACTGATGTTTGGCTCACTGGCCTGTAATTCCCTGGTTTATCCCTACTACCCTTCTTGAACAATGGTACTACGTTAGCTGTTCTCCAGTCCTCTGGCACCTTCCCTGTGGCCAGAGAGGTTCTGAAAATTTGTGTCAGAGCCCCTGCAATCTCCTTCCTTGCCTCACACAGCAGCCTGGGATACATCTCGTCTGGGCCTGGGGATTTATCCACTTTTAAGCCTGCTAAAACCGCTAGTACCTCCTCCCTCTGAATACTAATTTGTTCAAGTATATCACAATCCCCCTGCCTGATTTCTATGCCTACATCGTCCTTCTCCATACTGAACAGAGATGCAAAATATTCATTTAAAACCCCAACTACATCTTCTGGCTCTACACACAGATTGCCACTTTGGTCCCTAATGGGCCCTACTCTTTCCCTGGTTATCCTCTTTCCCATAATATACTTAAAAAACACCTTGATATTTTCCTTTATTTTGCCCGCCAGTGTTATTTCATGCCTCCTCTTCGCTCTCCTAATTTCTTTTTTAAGTACTCCCCTGCACTTTCTTTACTCTCTAGGGCTTCCATTGTTTTTAGTCCTTTGTATCTGCCAAAATCCTCCCTTTATTTCCTAATCCATTCTCGTATATCCCTTGACATCCAGGGTTCCCTGGGCTTGTTGGTCCCACCCTTGACCTTTACGGGAACATGTTGCCATTGTACTCTCTCTATTTCCTTTCTGAAAGACTCCCACTGCTCTGATGTGGATTTTCCTACAAATAGCTGATCCCAGTCCACATTGGCCAGATCCTGCCTTATCATATTAAAATCAGCCTTCCCCCAATTTAGAACCTTTCTCTCCGGTCCATCTTTGTCCTTTTCCATGACTACCTTAAATCTCACCGAATTATGGTCACTGTCACCAAAATGCTCTCCTACTAACACGTCTACCACTTGCCCGGCTACATTCCCTAGAATTAGGTCCAGTACCGCCCCCTCTCTTGTAGGACTTTCTACATACTGGCTCAAAAAGCTCTCCTGGATGCACTTTAAGAATTCCGCACCCTCTAAGCCTTTCACACTCTGACTATCCCAGTTAATATTGGGTAAGTTGAAATCCCCGACTATTATTACCCTATTATTTCTACACTTCTCTGAGATTTGCCTACATATATGTTCCTCTATCTCCGCCTGACAGCTCCTTCTCCCCCAATGAGAGACAGAGACAGACAATGAGCAGCTCCTCGCCCCAGTGAGAGACAGAGACAGACAATGAGCAGCTCCTCACCCCCAGTGAGAGACAGAGACAGACAATGAGCAGCTCCTTCTCCCCCAGTGAAGTACTTCATTGTCTGTAAAGCTCTTTGGGACGTCCTGAGGTGGTGAAAGGGGCTCGTGAGCAACCACTGAGCCACGGCTGACACACAAAAGACTATTGAAGTCTGGGTCGAACACTGCACGATAACCAGATCCAAACCTCAGCCAGGTTCCTTAACACCAGAACGATTGGCAACTGTTCTACAATATAAATCCTGGGCAATGTGGAGCGAGAAAGAAGGCAATCCATTTCTCAATTAGCTCGCAGAACATTATTGCCTCCTCAGCATGTGTGAGAGGGAAGGTTCATTTGAAGATTAAAAGCTGAAAACCAATTCCCACTTAAACACAAATCAATAGGAAGACAGAACGAGACCCAGAGTTGAGCAGAGTGCGCTTGTAAATGGAAATAAGGGTCTGATTGAGCGACAGACGCGCAGTTTTCCTTCCGGGAACATTATCTTCACCCATGGAGAACATTCCCCACTCCTGATGTTTGAACAATGATTTATTTATAATAAACCCGTGTTGGGTAATTGAACCCTGATTGGTCAGTTGTCCAGTGGCAGGTGATTGGCTGAAACCTTCGACTTCCTGTGACAGGCATTGAGTTGGGATCCTGTTATTAGGAATGCTCAGTGATTCCCAGCAGCCCAGAGGGTGGGATTGGTGTAGGACGGGTCTCTTTAATAACCTGGAAAAGCAGAAATTCTGGGAAACACGGAATTAATCAGAGCTGCTGCAGCTGTTCAGGGAATCTCAAAGCACAGAAGGAGGCCATTCGGCCCATCGTGCCTGTGCTGGCTCTTTGAAAGAGCTCTCCAATTAGTGCCTCTCTCCCGCTCTTTCCCCACAGCCCAGCAAACATTATCTTTTCAAATATTTATCCAAATCCCATTGGTCTGAGGTGGCAGGTGGGGAGGATGATGTCGGAACAGGAGAAGGTCATTCAGCCCGTCGAGCCTGATCCGCCATTCAATTCGATCATGACTGACCTGTATCTCAAACCCATTTACACATCTTAGCTCCGTACTCTGGATACGTGTCTCAGCCATGGCTCAGTGGGCAGCACTCTCGTCTCTGCGTCAGAAGGTCATGGGATTCAAGTTCCGCTCCAGAGACTTGAGCCCATAATCCAGGCTGACAGTCCCAGTGCAGTCCTGTGGGAGTGCTGCACTGTCGGAGAGGCAGTACTGAGGGAGCGCTGCACTGTCGGAGAGGCAGTACTGAGGGAGCGCTGCACTGTCGGAGAGGCAGTACTGAGGGAGCGCTGCACTGTCGGAGGGGCAGTACTGAGGGAGTGCTGCACTGTTGGCGGGGCAGTACTGAGGGAGCATTGCACTGTCAGAGAGGCAGTACTGAGGGAGCTCTGCACTGTCGGAGGGGCAGTACTGAGGGAGCGCTGCACTGTTGGAGGGGCAGTACTGAGGGAGTGCTGAACTGTTGGATTGTCAGTACTGAGGGAGTGCTGCATTGTCGGAGGGGTAGTACTGAGGGAGCGCTGCACTTGTCGGAGGGTTAAACCAAGGCTACATCTGCCCTCTCAGTTAGACGAAAATGATCCCACGACACTATTCAAAGAAGAGCAGGGATGATCTCCCGGTCTCATGGCCAATATTTATCCCTCAACCAACATCACTAAAACCAATTATATGTTGATTGTCACATTGCAGTTTTGGGAGCTTGCTGTGCGCAGAATGGCGATCGCATTTGCTACATTCCAACAGTGACTACACTTTAAAAGTCCTTCATTGTGTGTGAAGCGCTTTGGGATGTCCTGAGTTTGTGAAAGGCGCTACAGAAATGCAAGTCCTTTCAATCTTTCTTTCCTTCTCATGATTCTACAGGAGCTCCTTTCAACAAAGTATCTGAGATCAAAACCTCTCCCTTTCCAGCAGTCGATGCAAAATCTCGCTCAGTAAAAGATTCCGTTGCCAGGTTCTGTAGAGGGAGGATGATAAAGTTCTTTGTAGACACAGAAACAAAGCTCTCTCCTCTCTCCAGTGTCCTAACATGCTCAGATTACAGATCAGACATTCAGAAATGATGGCGCTTTAATACCTTGGTCACGGAGGGAGCCCGGATAGAAAGATTGCTCCTGTAAATGTTCCAGACACAGAGTTTAACGTTTCTAGTAACTCCAAGCTGCTACTTTATCCTCGCAGCCTAATTAGCCGGTGGCCGGGGTCAGGGGTCAGTGTGGTGTAAACGGGGCTAATAAATGAAACCAGTCTCAGTGACTGAGACACAAATGTATATTCAGCCTGTGCGATACCTCCGAGAGAATCCAACCTCCGCTCAATCTATTCATGATGCGGAGATGCCGGTGTTGGACTGGGGTGGACAAAAGTGAGAAGTCGCACAACACCAGGTTATAGTCCAACAGTTTTATTTGAAATCACAAACTTTCGGAGCTGCTGCTCCTTCGTCAGGTGAAGTGAAGGAATACAGATCAGCAAAGCAAATATAGACAGAGAACAATGTGCAGCGTACAATCTCAGATGACTACAGTTAATCTTTCTGATTGTCTCTCTGCCGAGGTGTGAAAAAAGGCAATCAGGTCAGTCAGGAAGACATTATATCAAAGACATAGCAAAATACAACTATGACAATGAGGTGGGGTCACAGGGGGTCTAATGTGTCAGATGCTGGAGTCTGTATGGAAAACCATTTAAACTTTTCACTTTTTTTTACTGGAAATCACATCTGTGAACAAGCCAACGACGACTCGAGTCTGGATGACTCTATATCAGGTGGGCTTACATGGAGCGTAACATGAACCCAAGATCCCGGTTGAGGCCGTCCTCATGGGTTCGGAACTTGGCTATCAGTTTCTGCTCGATGATTTTGCGTTGTCGTGTGTCTCGAAGGCCGCCTTGGAGAACGCTTACCCGAAGATCTGAGGCTGAATGTCCTTGACTGCTGAAGTGTTTCCCGACAGGGAGGTAACAATCCTGCCTGGCGATTGTTGCGCGGTGTCCGTTCATACGTTGTCGCAGTGTCTGCATGGTCTCGCCGATGTACCATGCTCCGGGGCATCCTTTCCTGCAACGTATGAGGTAGACAACGTTGGCTGAGTCACATGAGTATGTACCATGTACCTGGTGGGTAGTGTCCTCACGTGTGATGATGGTATCTGTGTTGATGATCTGGCATGTTTTGCAGAGGTTGCCGTGGCAGGGTTGTGTAATGTCGTGGTCGCTGTTTTCCTGAAAGCTGGGTAATTTGCTGCGAACGATGGTACTTTTGCTGTTAGGCGGCTGTTTGAAAGCGAGTAGTGGAGGTGTGGGGATGGCCTTAGCGAGGTGTTCGTCGTCATTGATGACATGTTGAAGGCTGCGAAGTACATGGCGTAGTTTCTCCGCTCTGGGGAAGTACTGGACGACGTAGGGTACGCTGTTGGTTGTGTCCCGTGTTCGCCTTCTGAGGAAGTCTATGCGATTTTTCACTGTGGCCCGTCGGAACTGTCGATCAATGAGTCGAGCGTCATATCCCGTTCTTACGAGGGCGTCTTTCAGCGTCCGTAGGTGTCCATCGTGTTCCTCCTCGTCTGAGCAGATCCTGTGTATTCGCAGGGCTTGTCCATAGGGGATGGCTTCTTTAACGTGGTTAGGGTGGAAGCTGGAGAAGTGGAGCATCGTGAGGTTGTCCGTGGGCTTGCGGTAGAGTGAAGTGCTGAGGTGTCCGTCTTTGATGGAGATTCGTGTGTCCAAGAATGAAACCGATTCTGAGGAGTAGTCCATGGTGAGTTTGATGGTGGGATGGAACTTGTTGATGTTATCGTGTAGTCTTTTCAGTGATCCTTCGCCATGGGTCCAAAGGAAGAAAATGTCGTCGGATGTATCTGGTGTACAGCGTTGGTTGGAGGTCCTGTGCAGCAAAGAAATCTTGCTCGAACTTGTGCATGAAGATGTTGGCGTATTGGGGTGCGAATTTGGTCCCCATGGCTGTTCCGTGTGTTTGGGTAAAAAACTGGTTGTCGAAGGTGAAGACATTGTGGTCAAGGATGAAGCGGATGAGTTGTAGGATGGCGTCTGGAGATTGGCTGTTGTTGGTGTTGAGTACTGAGGCTGTCACAGCGATGCTGTCATCATGGGGGATACTGGTGTAGAGTGCCGATACGTCCATCATGGCGAGGAGTGTTCCTGGTTCAACTGGTCCATGGGTGCTGAGTTTCTGTAAGAAGTCGGTAGTGTCGCGACAGAAGCTGGGGGTTCCCTGTACGATGGGTTTCAGGATGCCCTCGACTTATCCAGAGAGGTTCTCACACAGGGTTCTGTTGCCTGATACGATAGGACATCCGGGTGTGTTGGCTTTGTGTATCTTTGGGAGGCAGTAGAAGTCTCCCACGCGGGGAGTCCGTGGGATGAGAGCGCGTAGGATGCTTTGAAGGTCTGGATTGAAGGTCTTGATCAGTCTATTGAGTTGGCGGGTGTGTTCTTTGGTCGGATCTGCGGTTAACTGTCTGTAGTGTTCCTGGTTGTCCAGTTGTCGGTATGCTTCTTTACAATAGTCCGTTCTGTTCTGTATGACGATGGCTCCTCCTTTGTCCGCTGGTTTGATGACGATGTTGCGGTTGGTCTTGAGAGCGTGGATGGCGTTCCGTTGTGCTCGGGTGACATTCTGGACTGTCTTGTGAGTGCGGCTGATGAATCTGGCGTTGATGCATTTCCTGACAGCTTGAGCATACATGTCAAGCTGCCCTAAGTTACCCGCAGATCCGACCAAAGAACACACCCGCCAACTCAATAGACTGATCAAGACCTTCGATCCAGACCTTCAAAGCATCCTACGCGCTCTCATCCCACGTACTCCCCGCGTGTGAGGCTTCTACTGCCTCCCAAAGATACACAAAGCCAACACACCCGGACGTCCTATCGTATCAAGCAACAGAACCCTGTGTGAGAACCTCTCTGGATACGTCGAGGGCATCCTGAAACCCATCGTACAGGGAACCCCCAGCTTCTGTCATGAAACTACAGACATCTTACAGAAACTCAGCACCCATGGACCAGTTGAACCAGGAACACTCCTCGCCACGATGGATGTATCGGCACTCTACACCAATATCCCCCACGATGACGGCATCGCTGCGACAGCCTCAGTACTCAACACCAACAACAGCCAATCTCCAGATGCCATCCTACAACTCATCCGCTTCATCCTTGACCACAATGTCTTCACCTTCGACAGCCAGTTTTTTACCCAAACACACGGAACAGCCATGGGGACCAAATTCGCACCCCAGTACGCCAACATCTTTATGCACAAGTTCGAGCAAGACTTCTTCGCTGCACAGGACCTCCAACCAACGCTGTACACCAGATACATCGACGACATTTTCTTCCTTTCGACCCACGGCAAAGGATCACTGAAAAGACTACACGATAACATCAACAAGTTCCATCCCACCATCAAACTCACCATGGACTACTCCTCAGAATTAGTTTCATTCTTGGACACACGAATCTCCATCAAAGATGGACACCTCAGCACTTCACTCTACCACAAGCCCACGGACAACCTCACGATGCTCCACTTCTCCAGCTTCCACCCTAACCACATTAAAGAAGCCATCCCCTATGGACAAGCCCTGCGAATACACAGGATCTGCTCAGACGAGGAGGAACGCGATGGACACCTACGGACGCTGAAAGACGCCCTCGTAAGAACGGGATATGGTGCTCGACTCGTCAATCGACAGTTCCGACGGGCCACAGTGAAAAATCGCATAGACCTCCTCAGAAGGCGAACACGGGACACAACCAACAGAGTACCCTACGTCATCCAGTACTTCCCCAGAGCGGAGAAACTACGCCATGTTCTTCGCAGCCTTCAACATGTCATCGATGACGACGAACACCTCGCTAAGGCCATCCCCACGCCTCCACTACTCGCCTTCAAACAGCCACCTAACCTCAAAAGTACCATCGTTCGCAGCAAATTACCCAGCTTTCAGGATAACAGCGACCACGACACCACACAACCCTGCCACGGCAACCTTTGCAAAACATGCCAGATCATCAACACAGATACCATCATCACACGTGAGGACACTACCCACCAGGTACATGGTACATACTCATGTGACTCGGCCAACGTTGTCTACCTCATACGTTGCAGGAAAGGATGCCCCGGAGCATGGTACATCGGCGAGACCATGCAGACACTGAGACAACGTATGAACGGACACCGCGCAACAATCGCCAGGCAGGATTGTTACCTGCCTGTCGGGGAACACTTCAGCAGTCAAGGACATTCAGCCTCAGATCTTTGGGTAAGCGTTCTCCAAGGCGGCCTTCGAGACACACGACAACGCAAAATCATCGAGCAGAAACTGATAGCCAAGTTCCGCACCCATGAGGACGGCCTCAACCGGGATCTTGGGTTCATGTCACGCTCCATGTAAGCCCACCTGATATAGAGTCATCCAGACTCGACTCGTCATTGGCTTGTTCACAGATGTGATTTCCAGTAAAAAAAGTAAAAAGTTTAAAGTTTATGGTTTTCCATACACACTGCAGCATTTGACACATTAGACCCCCTGTGATCCCACCTCATTGTCTTAGTTGTATCTTGCTGTGTCTTTGATATAATGTCTTCCTGACTGACCTGATTGTTTCTCTGCCGAGGTGTGATAAAAGGCAATCAGAGAGATTAACTGTAGTCATCTGACATTGTACGCTGCACAGGCATTGTTCTCTGTCTATATATGCTTTGCCGATTCGTATTCCTTCACTTCACCTGACGAAGGGGCAGCAGCTCCGAAATCTTGTGATTTCAAATAAAACTGTTGGACTATAACCTAGTGTTGTGAATCTATTCATGGAAGATCTGAAGCTAAGGATTGAAACCAAGTGAATTGAGAGCTCCTGACTAACAAGGACACCTTCTGGAACAGTAGGAGGGGGAGACTGGTAGCTGACATCACTCTCCGCCAGTACTTTCAACTGAGAGGGTAGATGGAGAGAAACTTTTTCCGCTGGTGGGTGAGTCTAGGACAAGGGGAGATAACCTTAAAATCAGAGCCAGGCCATTCAGGACAGAAGTTAGGAAACACTTCGGCCGGAATTTTGCCGGTCCTCAGATTGTGGGATTGGAAGCGGGACCGCTGTCAATATCGCAAAGATTGAGAGCGGGCAGGAAACCCGGTGTCAACCCGCCTCCAATCAATCTTCCCAAGTGTCGGGTCCCCGATTTGCGCATGGACAGACACCTAGTGGCAGGAAGAGGATTATAGCCACTTACCTGCCTGTTAACAATTGCTTGATAATTGTTAATGGGCTCTTTTACAATTTTGTCGCTTCTGGCTGGGGTTCCCCGATGTCCGGACACCACGCCAGTTAAGTGTGGTGTGTTGTGAGTCTGCTGTCATGTTTCTGATTTGATGACAGCTGCATAAGTGGTGTGAAGGATCCAATGGTGCACTGGTGAGTTTCAGAGGTAAGAAAATGTTGGGAAAATCAATTTTAATGCATTTACACTTTTTTGTATGTTACAAGTTTTGAATTGGCTGTCTAGTCCCACTTCATTGGGAGAACCTCTCTCACCAGCGACAGATCACTTCCATATCCTCACCTGCAACTGCCATCTGTTCTAGCCTAAGGAGAGAGTCATTGGAGAGCCTGGATGCAAGAGCTCGCCTTTGTACAGTGATTGTCAGTGTTTGCAGCACCTCAATGCTGTCAAACACTGAGAAATGAGCTGTCAAAGAAAAATTGTGAGTGGTCCCTTTAAGAAAACCAGCAGATGACGCGTCATCAAATGACGTCATCTGACCGGCTTCCTCTTAATTGGCCGGCAAACCCGCAGGGCGGGCTTAACAATGCCAATCGACGTAAAATCACGTCCGTGGGCCGGATGCAGTTGGGGGCGGGACTGGAAGCCGGAAACCAGCTGACCCGCTCCCAAGCTGCATCCATTTGTAAAATCGGGGCTTTCTTCACACAGAGGTTGGTGGAAGTGTGGAAACCCTCCTCCCACAGAAAGCAGTAGATACCAACTCAATTCATCATTTTATAGAATCATAGAATGGTTACAGCTCGGAAGGAGGCCATTCAGCCCGTCGAGTCCGTGCCGGCTCTCTGCAAGAGCACTTCAGCTAGTCCCACTCCCCCGCCCTTTCCCCATAGTCCTGCAAATTACTTTCTGTCAGGTATTTATCCAACTCCCTTTTGAAAGCCGTGATTGAATCTGTCTCCACCACCCTTTCAGGCAGTGCATTCCAGATCCTCACCACTCGCTGAGTAAAATTTTTTTCTTATGTCGCCTTTGGTTCTTTTGCCAATCACCTTAAATCTGTGTCCTCTGGTTCTCAACCCTTCTGCCAATGGGAACAGTTTCTCTCTATCTACTCTGTCTAGACCCCTCATGATTTTGAACACCTCTATCAAATCTCCTCTCAATCTTCTCTGCTCCAAGGAGAACAACCCCAGCTTCTCCAGTCTATCAACGTAACTGAAGTCCCTGATTCCTGGAATAATTCTTGTTAATCTTTTCTGCACCCTCTCTAAGGCCTTCACATCCTTCCTAAAGTGTGGTGCCCAGAATTGGACACAATACTCCAGTTGGAGCCGAACCAGTGTTTTATACAGGTTCATCATAATTTCCACATTTTGTAATTTATAACTCTATTTATGAAGCCCAGGATCCTGTAAGCCTTTTTTACTGCCACCTTCAATGATTTGTGCACACATACCCCCAGGTCTCTCTGCTCGTGCACCCGCTTCACGATTGTACCATTTAGTTTATATGTCCTGTACTCATTCTTTCTACCAAAATGCATCACTTCACACTTTTCTGCGTTAAATTTGATCTGCCACGTGTCCGCCATTTCACCAGCCTGTCTATGTCTTCCTGAAGTCAGGATGGTGTGTGACTTGGAGGGGAACTTGGAGGTGGTGCTGTTCCCATGCGCCTGCTGCCCTTGTCCTTCTAGGTGGAAGAGGTGGCGGGTTTGGGAGGCGCTGCCGAAGAAGCCTTGGCGAGTTGCTGCAATGCATCTTGTAGATGGTACACACTGCAGCCACGGTACGCCGGTGGTGGAGGGAGTGAATGTTTAAGGTGGTGGATGGGGTGCCAATCAAGCAGCCTGCTTTGTCCTGGATGGTGTCGAGCTTCTTGAGTGTTGTTGGAGCTGCACTCATCCAGGCAAGTGGAGAGTATTCCATCACACTCCTTACTTGTGCCTTGTAGATATTGGAAAGGCTTTGGGGAGTCAGGAAGTGAGACACTCGCTGCAGAATACCCAGCCTCTGACATGCTTTTGTTGCCACAGTATTTATGTGGCTGGTCCTGTTAATTTTCTGGTCAATGGTGACCCCCAGGACGTTGATGGTGGAGGATTCGGCGATGGTAATGCTGTTGAATGTCAAAGGGAGGTGGTTAGACTCTCGCTTGTTGAGCTGACCTCCAGCCCACTGACTCCTGCACTAAGCTGAGCAAAGTCCTGCTCTCCGTTCCATTACTGTCAGCTCAAACCCATCCTTAACCCTTCACCTCACATCACACTCTGATACCAGGCAGACCAACAAGCTCGTCCCCAGTCCTGGGCTTCAGACACTGAGTGACAAGGACAGAAAATCATTGCAGTCAAAACATCTCAACCCAAGGCTATTATAATCGCAAATTAAATCAGTCACCTTGAGAGGGAATAATGTAGCTGGAGAGGGCTGGAGGATGAAGGAATCAACGCTTAACACCCATTATACTTAATATCCTGGATTCAGCGGGACTGCTACATGACAAGTTGGGGCAAGTATTCAGTAACTGAATGACCTGTTAATTGCTGCCAGTGATTAATGGAATCCCAGACAAGGTGTTCATTCCAAGGACCATCTGCACATCATTCCATCAGATGATGGGATTAAGCAGAGAGACGTCCCCATGAACCTCAGCACTCTCGTTCCCCAGTCACTGCCCGAGGAATGAAACTGAGGGTCACTCTCTGTTATTAAAGCAGGTACAGTAGTGTAATCCCTATCCCTGTAACCTCCTCCAGCCCTACACCACTCCCTATCTCTGTAACCCTCCTCCAGCCCTACACCCCTCCCTATCTCTGTAACCCCCTCCAGCCCTACACCCCTCCCTAACTCTGTAACCCCCTCCAGCCCTACACCCCTCCCTATCCCTGTAACCCCCTCCTGCTCTACACCCCTCCCTATCTCTGTAACCCCCTCCCGCCCTACACCCCTCCCTATCCCTGTAACCCCCTCCCGCCCTACACCCCTCCCTATCCCTGTAACCTCCTCCCGCCCTACACCCCTCCCTATCCCTGTAACCCCCTCCCACCCTACACCCCTCCCTATCCCTGTAACCTCCTCCCACCCTACACCCCTCCCTATCCCTGTAACCTCCTCCCGCCCTACACCCCTCCCTATCACTGTAACCCCCTCCAGCCCTACACCCCTCCCTATCCCTGTAACCCCCTCCCACCCTACACCCCTCCCTATCCCTGTAACCTCCTCCCGCCCTACACCCCTCCCTATCTCTGTAACCCCCTCCCGCCCTACACCCCTCCCTTACTGTAACCTTTTCCTGTCCTACACCCCTCCTTATCATTATAACCTCCTCCAGCCACACCCAACCCCCCGAGATCTCTGCGCTTCTCCAATTATGGCCTCTTGTCCATCCCGACACCCTTTGGTCCACCATTGGTGGCCGTGCCTTCAGCTGTCTAGGTCCTAACCTCTTGAATTCCTCCCCAAACCTCTCCATCTCTCCAATGTTCTCTTCTACTTTAAGATGCTCCTTAAAACCTACCTCTTTGACCAAGCTGTCCTAATATCTCCTTATGTGGCTCAGTGTCACATTTTTGTTTGATTTACGCTCCTGTGAAGCGCCTTGAGATATTTTACGATGTTAAAGGCGCTCTATAAATGCAAGTTGTTGTTGTTGTGGTGGTTGTGTTTCTGAGGGCGATGATAAGATGTCATATTCTCCAACAGTTGAACAGTGCCTTACCCACAAGGCTGGATTTGATTATTGGATGTTCAGCCTCTTTCAATCTCTGATCAGTTGATCGCTTCAAGGGTTGGAACTGGATCACACGGTTCAGATGATGTCATCGATCTTGAGCTTATAGCTCAGTGATTGGTCATCTGGACCCTCCAATTAGAATGAAGCCTGGTGATGGTCGTCATTTGGATCCTACAATCCGAGGGTTTTGATTGGTTCTGGCCAGTTCATGAGGCTCCAATGGTTGTCCACATGGCCCCAAGTGAGCAGAAAGTTGCAAAGCGACATTGATCGATTAAGTGAGTCGGAAAATCTGTGACAGATGGAGTTCAATGTGGAGAAGTGTGAGGTCACCCACTTTGGACCTTAGAAAGATCGATCAGATTATTTCCTAAATGGTGAGAAGCTCGGAACTGTGCAGGAGCCGAGAGGTTTAGGGGCCCATGTTCAGATATCGCTCAAAGCTGGTGGACAGGAACAAAAATAATGACCAAGGCTAATGGAATGTTGGCCTTTCTCTCGGGGCCTGGATTACAAAGGGGAGGAAGTTATGTGTCTGGTCAGAGCCCATCTGGACACTGCGTTCAGTTCAGGGCCCCGCCTCTCAGGAAGGATAGACTGGCCTTGGAGGGGGAGCAGCCCAGATTCACCAGACTGACACCGGGGCTAAAAGGGTTAAATTATGAGGACAGGTTGCACAGACTGGGCTTTTATTCCTTTCAGTATAGAAGATTAAGGGTTGATCTAATTGTGGTGTTTAAGATGATTAAAGGAGTTGATAGGGTCGATAGAGAGAAACTATTTCCCCTGGTGGGGGGAGTCCAGAACAAGGGGGCAGAACCTTAAAATTAGAGCCAGGCCGTTCAGGGGTGATGTCAGGAAGCACTTCTTCACACAAAGGGCAGTGGAAATCTGGAACTCTCTCCCCCAAAGAGCTGTTGAGGCTGGGGGTCAATTGAAAATTTCAAATCTGAGAACGACAGATTATTGTTGGGTGAGGGTATTAAGGGTTACAGAACTAAGACGGGTAGATGGGGTTAAGATACAGATTATCAATGAGCTGATTGAATGGTGGAACTGGCTCGAGGGGCTGAATGCCCTCCTCCTGTCCCTATGTTCCTATGTGTTTTGTGGGATCTTCCTGTGCCCAATTGTCTGCCGCGTTTCCTACATTACAACAGTGACTGCACTTCAGAAAGTGCTTCATTGTCTGTGAAGCGCTTTGGGACGTCCTGAGGTGGTGAAAGGTGCTGTATAAATTACAAGCTCCTTTTTTATAATGAGAGAGGATTGCCTTAAATCCACAAACCTCACCGAATTCCCCAGTCTGCCATTTTCACCTCAAACCCTTCACTTTATAACACTTCTGTGAATTGAAATGTGTCTGTGGTGAAAATGCCATCTTGCTCTTTGTCATATTTATTGCAGTATTTCTGTGCAGCGACTCTTGTGTTGAGAAACCTAAGGGACTGAGTGGAATGTGTGAAGCTATTAAACCTGTGCTGACACAGTCTCTGAGCAGGTAATGGTCACACAGACCATAATACCAGTCTGTGATCACAGTCTCCCATAAATAAACCTTCGCCTCACGCTGCCTGTTAAATAATGGAAAGGCTCATCAGGAACTGTGGAAAATAAGGCAAAAAGCAGCAATAATTTCCCCCAGTTATTAAAGGGACAATCGTGGCAATAAAATGAAAGATCCTGAGCTCACTGAGTGAGAAAAGTAAAAGGCCGATCGCAGGAGAAAGTCAATCATCTGTGAGTCGCCTCACAATCTGCGCAGAGCTGCTGTCAGAGTCTGTCGGAGTTTAATAGAATCAGAGAATCAGACAGCACAGGAGGAGGCCATTTGGCCCATCGTGTGTGTGCCGGCTCTTTGAAAGAGCTCTCCAATTAGTCCCACTCCCTGCTCTTTCCCCACAGCCCTGCAAATCTTTCCCTTCAAGTATTTCTCCAATTCCCTTTTGAAAGTTACTATTGAATCTGCTTCCTCCGCCCTTTCAGGCAGCGCATTCCAGATCTCAAAAACTCGCTGCATAAAAACATTCTCCTCATTTCCCCTCTGGTTCTTTTGCCAATTATCTTAAATCTGTGTCCTCTGGTTACCGACCCTCCTGCCACTGGAAACAGTTTCTCCTTATTTACTCGATCAAAGCCACTGATAATTTTGAAGACCTCTATTAAATCTCCCCTGAACCTTCTCTGCTCTAAGGAGATATTTGTTGACTAGAAATAGCTTTCTTGGTGTAGGATTGTGCTGAGTGCCTCGGAGTGTTTAATGCTCCTTCCTAACCTCGCATTCTCTGCTCTAATTCTCCTCACTGGAACCAAACGGCTGGGAATCAATGACAGGGAACGGAGGGCCATTGCCAGAGGCTCCTGGGATTGGGGAAGTGCTGCTAATCACTCACAGCTTATTCTGGCTGAAAGCTTTCTGACAGAAAGTTAACCTTGTTAAAAGACAAGATTGTTTCTTCAATCATATCCCATCCCACGGCATTACATGGATCTGTGATCTCAGGGATTCAGAACCTTGGACAGATCTCTCCACTCTATACTGTAATAGATGTTTAACAAATCCTTACCCACAGGCCAAAACTCCTAGTGCAGTTCTGAGGGAGCGCTGCACTATTGGAGGGGCAGTACTGAGAGAGCGCTGCACTATAGGAGGGGCAGTACTGAGAGAGCACTGCACTGTCGGAGGGGCAGTACTGAGAGAGCGCTGCACTGTCGGAGGAGTAGTACTGAGGGAGCGCTGCACTGTCGGAGGGTTAAACCAAGGCTACATCTGCCCTCTCAGTTAGACGAAAATGATCCCACGACACTATTCAAAGAAGGGCAGGGATGATCTCCCGGTCTCATGGCCAAAATTTATCCCTCAACCAACATCACTAAAACCGATTATGTGGCCATTGTCTCATTGCATTTTGGGAGCTTGCTGTGCACAGAATGGCGATCATATTTCCTACATTCCAACAGTGACTACACTTTAAAAGTCCTTCATTGTCTGTGAAGCGCTTTGGGATGTCCTGAGTTTGTGAAAGGCGCTAGAGAAATGCAAGTCCTTTCAATCTTTCTTTCCTTCTCATGATTCTACAGGAGCTCCTTTCAACAAAGTATCTGAGATCAAAACCTTTCCCTTTCCAGCAGTCGATGCAAAATCTCGCTCAGTAAAAGATTCCGTTGGCAGGTTTTGTAGAGGGAGGATGATAAAGTTCTTTGTAGACACAGAAACAAAGCTCTCTCCTCTCTCCAGTGTCCTAACATGCTCAGATTACAGATCAGACATTCAGAAATGATGGCGCTTTAATACCTTGGTCACAGAGGGAGCCCGGATAGAAAGATTGCTCCTGTAAATGTTCCAGACACAGAGTTTAACGTTTCTAGTAACTCCAAGCTGCTATTTTATCATCGCAGCCTAATTAGCCGATGGCCGGGGTCAGGGGTCAGTGTGGTGTAAACGGGGCTAATAAATGAAACCAGTCTCAGTGACTGAGACACAAATGTATATTCAGCCTGTGCGATACCTCCGAGAGAATCCAACCTCCGCTCAATCTATTCATGGAAGATCTGAAGCTAAGGATTGAAACCAAGTGAATTGAGAGCTCCTGACTAACAAGGACACCTTCTGGAACAGTAGGAGGGGGAGACTGGGAGCTGACATCACTCTCCGCCAGTACTTTCAACTGAGGGTAGATGGAGAGAAACTTTTTCCGCTGGTGGGTGAGTCTAGGACAAGGGAGATAACCTTAAAATCAGATCCAGGCCATTCAGGACAGAAGTTAGGAAACACTTCGGCCGGAATTTTGCCGGTCCTCAGATTGCGGGATTGGAGGCGGGACCGCTGTCAATATCGCAAAGATTGAGAGCGGGCAGGAAACCCGGTGTCAACATGCCTCCAATCAATCTTCCCAAGTGTCGGGTCCCCGGTTTGTGCATGGACAGAAACCTAGCGGCAGGAAGAGGATTATAGCCACTTACCTGCCTGTTAACAGTTGCTTGATAATTGTTAACAGACTCTTTTTTAATTTTCCCACTTCTGACTGGGGTTCCCCGATGTCCGGACACCACGCCAGGTAAGTGTGGTGTGTTGTGAGTCTGATGTCATGTTTCTGCATTGATGACAGCTGCAGAAGTGGTGTGAAGGATCCAATGGTGCACTGGTGAGTTTCAGAGGTAAGAAAATGTTGGGAAAATCATTTTTAATGCAATTACACTTTTCTGTATGTTACAAGTTTTGAAATCGATGTCTAGTCCCACCTCATTGGGAGAATCTCTCTCACCAGTGACAAATCGCTTCCATATCCTCACCTGCAGCTGCCATCTGTTCTAGCCTAAGGAGAGAGTCATTGGAGAGCCTGGGTGCAAGAGCTCACCTTTGTACAGTGATTGTCAGTGTTTGCAGCACCTCAATGCTGTCAAACACTGAGAAATGAGCTGTCAAAGAAACATTGTGTGTGGTCCCTTTAAGAAAACCAGCAGATGACACGTCATCAAATGATGTCATCTGACCGGCTTCCTGTTAATTGGCTGGCAAACCCGCAGGGCAGGCTTTTATTGCTAGGGGGATAGATTATAAAATAAGTTGCTGCAGTTATATAAGGTATTGGTGAGACCGCACCTGGAATACTGCATACAGTTTTGGTATCAATACTTAAGAAAATACATACTTGCTCTCGAGGCAGTACAAAGAAGGTTCACTTGGTTAATCCCGGGGATGAGGGGGTGGACATATGAGGAGAGGTTGAGTAGATTGGGACTCTACTCATTGGAGTTCAGAAGAAATTCAGAGGCGATCTTATTGAAACATATAAGATTGTGAAGGGGCTTGATCGGGTGGATGCAGTAAGGATGTTCCCAAGGATGGGTGAAACTAGAACTAGGGGGCATAATCGGGCTGCTCTTTCAAAACTGAGATGAGGAGAAACTTCTTCACTCAGAGGGTAGTAGGTCTGTGGAATTTGCTGCCCCAGGAAGCTGTGGAAGCTACATCATTAAATAAATTTATAACAGAAATAGACAGTTTCCAAGAAGTAAAGGGAATTAGGGGTTACGGGGAGCGGGCAGGAAATTGGACATGAGGCTGAGTTCGGATCGGTCAAGGCCCTGTGGGTGGCGCAGCGGGCCCAGGGGCTGAGTGGCCGGGTCCTGCTCCTACTTCTTGTGTTCTTTAGATTTGAGGTTAGGATCAGATCAGCCATGATCTTATTGAATGGCAGAGCAGGCTCGAGGGGCCGATTGGCCTACTCCTGCTCCTATTTCTTATGTTCTTATGTTCTTATGTTAACAATCAGAGGGGCAGTACTGAGAGAGCGCTGAACTATCGGAGGGGCAGTACTGAGGGATCGCCACACTGTCGGAGGGTCAGTATTGAGGGAGCTGCGCATTGTTGAAGGGGCAGTCCTGAGGGAACGTTGCACTGTCGGAGAGGCGGTACTGAGGGAGCGCTGCATTGTTGGAGGGGCAGTACTGAGGGAGCACTGCACTGTCGGAGGGGCAGTACTGAGGGAGTGCTGCACTGTCGGAGGGGCAGTACTGAGGGAGGGCTGCACTGTCGGTGGGGCAGTACTGAGGGAGCGCTGCACTGTCGGACGGTCAGTACTGAGGGAGCGCTGCACTGTCGGAGGTGCCATCCTTTGGATGAGATATTAAGCCGAAGCCCCTCTGCTCTCTCAGGTGGAGAAGCACAGACTCACTCAAAGGGGTAGATTCTGACTTTGTCCGATGATGTAAATCGGGTGACAGCGAATTGCGGCCCCTATTACAGCTCTCGCCATTTTTATTTCCGTTGAAGTTAATGGGGAGAGATGTAAAACCAGCTGTGATTCGGAAAAAGTGAAAATGTACCACAAACACACATGCACACACACACACTCAAACACACACACTCAAACACACACACTCAAACACACAAGCACACACACACTCACAAACATACACACGCACACACTCAAACACACACACTCAAACACACAAGCACACACTCACACTCACACATTCACACTCACACTCACTCCCACACACACACTCACACACAATCACACAGGCACACACACACAGACGCATTCACACACACACATTCACACACATGCACACACACTCACACACAATCACACAGGCACACACACACAGACGCATTCACACGCACACACTCACACTCACACACACTCAGCCACACTCATGCACACTCACTCACACACTCACTCCCACACACACACATTCATACTCACACACACTCACACTCACTCACACACTCACTCAGACTCACACACACACTCACATACTCACACTCACTCACACACTCGCATGCACTCACACACACTCATAAGCATACACATTCACACACACTCATACACACACACACACACTCACACAGACACACTCACACTCACACTCACACACAGACACAGACACACTCACACTCACACTCACACACTCACACTCACACTCCCACAGACACAATCACACACACTCATGCACTCACACACTCACACACACACATTCACAAACACAATCATTCATACACACTTACACACACACACACACGCGCACACTCACACACACTCTCACACTCACTCACACACTTGCACACACTCATGCGCTCACACACATTCACAAACACAATCATTCATACACACTCACACACACACACACACACACTCACAAAATAGTCACACGGACACGTGCACACACAAACTCACACACACTCACACTCACTCACACTCACACTCACTCATACGCACACACAGAAACACAGCCAGACGGATACAGACACACACTCAATGACACAGACACTATCACACGCACACAAATTAACACTCACACACTCACACTCACACACATACACACTCAGACACACAAACACACAGACTCACTCACAGACACAATAAACTATCAGAGACACAGGCTTATTATTTCATGAATAAAGATGATTTGTCGCTCTCTGTACCTTCTGTGAACTCTCCGAAGCAGCTCATCCATCCCAGGAAATATTCATGAGGATCAGGTTGGGGCTCCAGAAAGTCCACATCAGGCAGGAGAGATTCTCACTTCCAATATCCTCTTTAAACAAGTTTCCTTCTGCGATGTGCAGATTTAAATGTCACTCCGATCAATCTGTTGGTCTCAATATTGCTGCTGCTTTGATTTTGCTGATGTTGGGTTGTGGTGAGTTTGAGATGTCCTGGGTAAAGATCGCCCCCTTTAGATGTTCCCATGTCCCTCAGCTGGTCCGAAACCCCAATAATACAGGAAGATGATCGGGGAACTCGGAAGGAGCAGGAAGTGTGGAATGCCTCTATTCTGCGTCGTGGTGTTCATAGAATCAGAGAATCTCACAGCACAGAGGGAGGCCATTCGGCCCATCGTGCCTGTGCCGGCTCTTTGAAAGAGCTCTCCAATTAGTCCCACTCCCTGCTCTTTCCCCATAGCCCTGCAAATTTTACCTTTTCAAGTATTTATCCAATTCCCTTTTGAAAGTTACTATTGAATCTGCTTCCACCGCCCTTTCAGGCAGCGCGTTCCAGATCACAACAACTTGCTGCATAAAAAACATTCTCCTCATTTCCCCTCTGGTTCTTTTGCCATTTACCTTCAATCTGTGTCCTCTGGTTACCGACCCTCCTACCACTGGAAACAGTTTCTCCTTATTTACTCTATCAAAACCCTTCTTGATTTTGAACACCTCTATTAAATCTCCCCTTAACCTTCTCTGCTCTAAGGAGAACAATCCCAGCTTCTCCAGTCTCTCCACATAACTGAAGTCCCTCATCCCTGGCACCATTCTAGTAAATCTCCTCTGCACCCTCTCCAAGACCTTGACATCCTTCCTAAAGTGCGGTGCCCAGAATTGGCCACAATACTCCAGCTGAGGCCTAACCAGTGATGAATGGCGTGTAACAGAAAGAGAGTGGATATTAACCGCTGAATATTAACCCCTGGATATTAACCCTTGGATATTAACCCCGATATTAACCCCTGGATATTAACCCTTGGATATTAACCTCTGGATATTAACCTCTGGATACTAAACCTTGGATATTAACCCCTGGATATTAACCCCTGCATATTAACCCTTGGATATTAACCTCTGGATATTAACCTCTGGATACTAAACCTTGGATATTAACCCCTGGATATTAACCCTAACTAGAGCAGTGCAATCTCACAACACACAGATTGCTAAGAAATGTTCATTAATGCCCGTAGATCAGACATTGTCAGAACAAACATTGCCTTTTGCAGGTCCATTCGGAGCCTGAGAACCATTATATAATCACACAGGGCACCGACACACTCAAAGGGATGTAGAACTCGAGCAACATCCATCTGAGTATTTGTGGGAGCCCGTGAGTCTGTCTCAGACCGAAGCTGCTTTTGACAAGTTTCATCAACAATCCACTCAGTCCCGTTAATTGCTGCTTTATTGGGACCCAGCGACAGACTCACACTGACACTTTCAGCAACATCAAACCTCCAGCTTCCAGCTCCTTCCCACACAGGAACAGGAGGAGGCCATTCAGCCCCTCCAGCCTGTTCCACCATTCGTAGGAACAGGAGGAGGCCATTCAGCCCCGCGAGCCTGTTTCACCATTCGTCGGAACAGGAGGAGGCCATTCAGCCCCTCCAGCCTGTTCCACCATTCGTAGGAACAGGAGGAGGCCATTCAGCCCCTCGAGTCTGTTCCACCATTCGTAGGAACAGGAGGAGGCCATTCAGCCCCTCCAGCCTATTCCACCATTCGTAGGAACAGGAGGAGGCCATTCAGCCCCTCGAGCCTGTTCCACCATTCGTAGGAACAGGAGGAGGCCATTCAGCCCCTCGAGCCTGTTCCACCATTCGTAGGAACAGGAGGAGGCCATTCAGCCCCTCGAGCCTGTTCCACCATTGAGCGGAACAGGAGGAGGCCATTCAGCCCCTCGAACCTATTCAACCATTCGTAGGAACAGGAGGAGGCCATTCAGCCCCTCGAACCTGTTCAACTATTTGTCGGAACAGGAGGAGGCCATTCAGCCCCTCGAACCTGTTCAACCATTCATAGGAACAGGAGGAGGCCATTCAGCCCCTCGAACCTGTTCAACCATTCGTAGGAACAGGAGGAGGCCATTCAGCCCCTCGAACCTGTTCCACTATTTGTCGGAACAGGAGGAGGCCATTCAGCCCCTCGAACCTGTTCCACTATTTGTAGGAACAGGAGGAGGCCATTCAGCCCCTCGAACCTGTTCCACTATTTGTAGGAACAGGAGGAGGCTATCAACATAAGATAGTCACTCATAAATCCAGTAGGGAATTCAGGAGAAACTTCTTCACCCAGAGCGTGGTGAGAATGTGGAACTCGCTACCACAGGGAGTGGTTGAGGCGAATAGTATAGGTGTATTAAGGGGAAGTTGGATAAACACATGAGGAGGAAAGGAATAGAAGGATATGCTGATTGGGTGAGATGAAGAGGGGTGGGAGGAGGCTCGTGTGGACCAGTTGGGCCGAATGGCCTGTTTCTGGGCTGGACATTCTCCGTGTATTTGAATGATTCCAACACACGACTCATTCCCTAAGGTGCCTCCGATCAGCGGCGGAGTGACGATTGGAAGTGGATTTATTCACAAAGCAGACTGGAGAATGTGATCAGTTCACACAAACAGCGACTGAACATGGAAATATATTCACTGGGGAATATGGAATAATCGTCAGCTGGTGAAAGAGAGATTGCACGAAGTGTGTTCATTACAAACTCCAGACACGCTCAACAGCCCATAATCAGTGCTCAGCGCGGTAACATTATCCTGTCAGCGTTATTACTTTATTACACGCTTCATTTTAATGGATAATAAAGTGTTTGAAACTGCGCTCCCCGACTCGCTCAGTAAGGGGACTCAGAGCCACAGTGACTGGGCCAATAGGAGGCTGGTGTCCCTGATCTCAGTTTACCCGTAGCCCAGGCCCAAAGGCTGGGGGAGGCCCATCATTTCCTGCTCCGTTTTCTGTCCAGAATCTTTGTGTTAAATCGATGGGCCTCAATCCCAGGCTTTGGGCCTGTGCTAAACAACAATTGGCCCTCAATAGAAGCTGGTTGGAGCGAGCTGGAGACCAGGCCCAGAGATAAAGACGGCCGCACTGAGATTTCATTCACTGAAATGTCGACAACATTGAGAAATATGGAATTACATGGCCAGACTCATTCTCTGCGAGCGAGTAAGATATCGGATTTCCTTCTAATGGTCGGATTCAGTCACTCGCGGGAAAGGAGAATCTTTTATTTACTGAGGGAGAGCTGCACTGTCGGAGGGGAAGTACTGAGGGAGTGCTGCACTGTCGGAAGGGCAGCACTGAGGGAGTGCTGCACTGTCGGAGGGGCAGTACTGAGGGAGTGCTGCACTGTCAGAGGGGCAGTACTGAGGGAGTGCTGCACTGTCGGAGGGGCAGTACTGAGGGAGTGCTGCACTGTCGGAGGGGCAGTACTGAGGGAGTGCTGCACTGTCGGAGGGGCAGTACTGAGGGAGTGCTGCACTGTCAGAGGGGCAGTACTGAGGGAGTGCTGCACTGTCGGAGGGGCAGTACTGAGGGAGCGCTGCACTGTCAGAGGGGCAGTACTGAGGGAGCGCTGCACTGTCAGAGACGCAGTACTGAGGGAGCGTTGCACTGTCAGAGGGGCAGTACTGAGGGAGTGCCGCACTGTCAGAGGGGCAGTACTGAGGGAGCGCTGCACTGTCGGAGGGGCAGTACTGAGGGAGTTCTGCACTATCAGAGGGGCAGTACTGAGGAGAGCTGCACTGTCGGAGCAGCAGTACTGAGGGAGTGCTGCACTGTCGGAGGAGCAGTACTGAGGGAGTGCTGCACTGTCGGAGGGTCAGTACTGAGGGAGCGCTGCACTGTCAGAGGGGCAGTACTGATGGAGTGCTGCACTGTTGCAGGGGCAGTACTGAGGGAGCGCTGCACTGTCGGAGGAGCAGTACTGAGGGAGTGCTGCACTGTCGGAGGGTCAGTACTGAGGGAGCGCTGCACTGTCGGAGGGGCACTGAGACAACGTATGAACGGACACCGCGCAACAATCGCCAGGCAGGAGGGTTGCCTCCCAGTCGGGGAACACTTCAGCAGCCAGGGGCATTCAGCCTCGGATCTGCGGGTAAGCGTTCTCCAAGGCGGCCTTCGAGATACACGACAGCGCAAAATCATAGAGCAGAAACTGATAGCCAAGTTCCGCACTCATGAGGATGGCCTCAATCGCGATATCGGGTTCATGTCACGATACAGAACGTGACTTGACATCATGGCCGGTCTTCCCAGGTGTTTTTTTGGGGTTTTTTTTGTTGGTTTTTTTTTAAAAAGGCTAACACAAGAACACAAATTGACAGGATATGCAGCCAGCAGGTGGTTTGACACGTTGGACCCCCTGGGACACATCTCATTGTCTTGGCTGTGCTCTTTGTTGTAGCGAATAATGTGAATAGATTTTGTCTGGGTTTAAATTGTGAATTCTGGGAGATTCTCTCATTGCTAACTTACCTGACGAAGGTGCGACAGCTCCGAAAGCTTGTAAAATTAAATAAATCTGTTGGACTATAACCTGGTGTTGTGCGACTTACTATATTGAAGAAGAGCGGGGCAGTTTCCCCGCTGTCTGAGCCAATATGTAACCCTCAACTAACATCACTAAATTTCTCAGGGTGGGGGAAGGCGCTACAGAAATGCAAGTCCTTTCTTTCCTTACTGTCTGCGGCCCAGAGCTGGGGTGGGTTCACACCTGGTTCTCGCTCAGAGTGAAACCACTGCGTTTGTTCCCTGGAGACGGACAATAAATGAGGGCAGATTTCAGATTCCGCTCTGCCCCCGAGTCTCGGCCTCAGCTGATGTTTCCCGTCGTGTTTCTCAATTCTCCCAGTTTTTATTTTGATAGATCGGGCTGTCGAGGATCTAATTACATCGAGCTTTGCTCATTTATCTGCTCCTGTTTACAGATTGTAGCGCTGTAAATCCTGGGAAATGAGCAGAGCTGGGAGTTGGGGGATTGTGACTAATATCACACGGTGTGAATCCAGCCCCAGGGCTTCGATATCCCGGCTATTCCTCTCACTCCAGGTCTCAGCATTCACTCTGCATTGAACCAGTTTCTTGTTGCTGTTTCTATTTGTTTCAATCCCCTTCCCTCTCCCTCCCAGCGGCTCCGTGTTGGCCTGTGATTCACCAGCTCTGGTCCACCCTCCCCCCATGGTACCTCACCCCCACCTGGCCATTATTCATCTGTGAGCCCCGATATCAGCTGGCTATTCGACCTTGGGGGGTTCACAGCCGAAACCGATCCTGTCTTCAACCAGTGGCTGATAAAACTGGGAAAAAGCTCACGGGATCCTGAACTTTATAAACAGAGGCATTGAGTACAAAAGCAAGGAGGTTATGCTCAACCTTTATTAGACCCCAGCTGGAGTGTTGTGTCCAATTCTGGGCACCGCACTTTCGGAAGAATGTCAAGGCCTTGGAGAGGGTGCAGAGGAGATATACTGGAATGGCATGTCGTACCAGCCCTGGGAGTGTTTGATGGGACAGTGTAGAAGGAGCTTTAATCTGTATCTAACCCGTGCTGTACCTGCCCTGGGAGTGTTTGATGGGACAGTGAAGAGGGAGCTTTACTCTGTATCTAACCCGTGCTGTACCAGCCCTGGGAGTGTTTGATGGGGCAGTGTAGAGGGAGCTTTACTCTGTATCTAACCCGTGCTGTACCAGCCCTGGGAGTGTTTGATGGGACAGTGTAGAGGGAGCTTTACTCTGTATCTAACCCGTGCTGTACCAGCCCTGGGAGTGTTTGATGGGACAGTGTAGAGGGAGCTTTACTCTGTATCTAACCCGTGCTGTACCTGCCCTGGGAGTTTTTGATGGGACAGTGTAGAGGAAGCTTTACTCTGTATCTAACCCGTGCCGTACCTGCCCTGGGAGTGTTTGATGGGACAGTGTAGAGGGAGCTTTACTCTGTATCTAACCTGTGCTGTACCTGCCCTGGGAGTGTTTGATGGGACAGTGTAGAAGGAGCTTTAATCTGTATCTAACCCGTGCTGTACCTGCCCTGGGAGTGTTTGATGGGACAGTGAAGAGGGAGCTTTACTCTGTATCTAACCCGTGCGGTATCTGCCCTGGGAGTGTTTGATGGGACAGTGTAGAGGAAGCTTTACTCTGTATCTAACCCGTGCAGTACCTGCCCTGGGAGTGTTTGATGCGAAAGTGTAGAGGGAGCTTTACTCTGTATCTAACCCGTGCTGTACCTGCCCTGGGAGTTTTTGATGGGACAGTGTAGAGGAAGCTTTACTCTGTATCTAACCCGTGCTGTACCTGCCCTGGGAGTTTTTGATGGGACAGTGTAGAGGAAGCTTTACTCTGTATCTAACCCGTGCCGTACCTGCCCTGGGAGTGTTTGATGGGACAGTGTAGAGGGAGCTTTACTCTGTATCTAACCTGTGCTGTACCTGCCCTGGGAGTGTTTGATGGGACAGTGTAGAGGGAGATTTACTCTGTATCTAACCTGTGCTGTACCTGCCCTGGGAGTGTTCGATATGACAGTGTAGAGGGAGCTTTATTCTGTATCTAACCCGTGATCTACCTGCCCTGGGAATGTTTGATGGGACAGTGCAGAGGGAGCTTTACTCTGTATCTAACCCATACTGTACCTGCCCTGGGTGTGTGTGATGGGAAAGTGTAGATGAAGCTTTACTCTGTATCTAACCCGTGCTGTACCTGCCCTGGGAGTGTTTGATGGGACAGTGTAGAGGGAGCTTTAATCTGTATCTAACCCCGTGCTGCACCTGCCCTGGGAGTGTTCGATATGACAGTGTAGCGGGAGCTTTATTCTGTATCTAACCCGTGATGTACCTGCCCTGGGAATGTTTGATGGGACAGTGTAGAGGGCGCATTACTCTGTATCTATCCTGTGCTGTACCTGCCCTGGGAGTGTTTGATGGGACAGTGTAGAGGGAGCTTTACTCTGTATCTAACCCGTGCTGTTCCTGCCCTGGGAGTGTTTGATGGGACAGTGTAGAGGGAGCTTTACTCTGTATCTAACCCATGCTGTACCTGCCTTGGGACTGTTTGATGGGACAGTGTAGAGGGAGCTTTACTCTGTATCTAACCCGTGCTGTACCTGCCCTGGCACTGTTTGATGGGGACAATGTAGAGGGATCTTTACTCTATATCTATCCCATGCTGTACCTGCCCTGGGAGTGTTTGATGGGACAGTGTAGAGGGAGCTTTACTCTGTATCTAACCCGTGCTGTACTGCCCTGGGAGTGTTTGATCGGATAGTGTAGAGGGACCACTACTCTGTATCTAACCTGTGCTGTACCTGCCCTGGGAGTGTGTGATGGGACAGTGTAGAGGGAGCTTTACTCTGTATCTAACCCGTGCTGTACCTGCCCTGGGAGTGTTTGATGGGGCAGTGTAGAGGGAGCTTTACTCTATATCTATCCCATGCTGTACCTGTCCTGGGAGTGTTTGATGGGGCAGTGTAGAGGAAGCTTTACTCTGTATCTAACCCGTGCTGTAGCTGCCCTGGGAGTGTTTGTTGGGACAGTGTAGAGGGAGCTTTACTCTGTATCTAACCCGTGCTGTACCTGCCCTGGGAGTGTTTGATGGGATAGTGTAGAGGGAGCTTTACTCTGTATCTAACCCGTGCTATACCTGCCCTAGGAGTGTTTGATGCTGACACTGGGAGATGAAATGGGGAAGTGTTCCTGTCCCAGCACCAACATCCTTCACCTTCAGTAGCTCAAAAGGATTGAAAAAAGCTCCAGATTTTCGTGTGATAAAAATGCAATGTGACTTTATTCAGAGTCCCAGCCCATAAATAATTCATTCCTGTATCAGCAAACATTCATTGCGTGACAGCTCGGCCTGTGACTGGAGTTCTGCAGATTGATGGTAACCTGGTTACTCTCGATCACTGACTCTGCAGATTGATGGTAACCTGGTTACTCTCGATCACAATTATTACAGGGTGTCTGTGTTTATTACACAGTGTCTGTGGGGCACAGTCCAGTATCCCAGCACAGTCCGCCATTCCCCTGTGGGTCACAGTCCAGTATCCCAGCACAGTCCCCCATTCCCCTGTGGGTCACAGCCCAGTATCCCAGCACAGTCCGCCATTCCCCTATGGGTCACAGTCCAGTATCCCAGCACAGTCCCCCATTCCCCTGTGGGTCACAACCCAGTATCCCAGCACAGTCCCCCAATCCCCTGTGGTTCACAGCCCAGTGTCCCAGCACAGTCCCCCAATCCCCTGTGGGTCACAGCCCAGTATCCCAGCACAGTCCCCCATTCCCCTGTGGGTCACAGTCCAATATCCCAGCTCAGTGTCCTTGGGCTTCAAGTGTCTCAGGTCAGTGTTAAATCCGTTTCACAATTGGGTTAAACATTTTGTAGCTTTAGAAGATTAGATTTCACTTTGAAGACACACAGACACGAATATTATATGTAAATTAATATACAGATAAATATAGTTATAGATATCAATTCACATAAATCAGGTCTGTATAAACATGTAAATATAAGCACATTTCTGATTCATAGATAGATGTAAATATGTGTATATTGGGTTAATGTATATAGATATCAAAATAAGCACACACACACACACTCACTCACTCACACACACTCACACACACACACTCACACACACGCACACTCTCACACACACTCACTCACTCACTCCCGTGTGTGTGGATCTCGGTCCCATGCTGCCGCCCTTGTGCCCACACACAGGACTCTGCCCCTCACTCATTCCCCGGGAACACTGACGGGATCCAGCCTGAGGAAGGTGATTTGCAGGGAGACTGAGAGCAGTGGCGGTGAGTGAGGGGCTGCTCATTGATTCCAGGCTCCAGTTAGAGATCACTGTCTGTCTCCCAGCCACCTGCCCACAGGCAGTGTGTGCAAAGCTTTCACAAGCCAGCATTGAGACTGAATTAAAGGGCTGCACGGCTCCAATCTGCCGAGTGATGAGCTTCCCCTGTTGGTTCATTCAGTGCGGATGCTGCTGTGGATCCGGGGGCTGTGCGTGTCGAGCTATCGAGAGAAGGGAACCTTCGCCCGTCTCCAGTGAACACACGACTCTCAGAAACCAACCCGACTCAAACTGGGAGCTTTAAAGTGGAGCTGGGTCGGTGCAATCAGTCCCTGAAATAATCCGTGCAGGAAATAACCTTCAGAAACAGCCGGTGAGTGAGAGAGAAATCGGGGCTCCGGGCAGGTGGATCTAGACTATTGCAGCCCAAGATCATCAATTTATTACAGTGTGTGGACAGGGTACAACCCACAGCAGTAACAACAACCTGCATTTATATAGCGCTTGGAACCAGTGAAACCTCCCAAGGCGCTTCACAGGAGTGGAAATCAGACAAACTGACACCGAGACACATAAGGAGATATTAGGACAGGTGACCAAAGGCTGGGTCAAAGAGGGAGGTTTTAAGGAGAGTCTTAATGGAGGAGAGACAGGCGGAGAGGTTTAGGGAGGGAATTCCAGAGTTTAGGGCCCAGGCAGCTGAAGGCACGGCCGCCAATGGTGGAGCGAAGGGAGTGGGGGATGGACAAGAGGCCAGAATTGGAGGAGCGCAGAGATCTCGGAGGGTTGTGGGGCTGGAGGAGGTTACAGAGATAGGGAGGGGCGAGGCCCTGGAGGGATTTGAACACAAGGATGAGAATTTTTAAATCCAGGCGTTGCAGAGATCCTGGTTTTATTTCAGTGAGAGCAGAGTGTGGAATTTCGAAGCTCTGTTTATATTTGGATCGATTTCTTTGTCCTCAGATATCTTTTAAATCTAATCTCAGGATCAGTTTACAGAACTCTTTCTAAATACCAATAAATCCCCAGTTATTGCTTGTGTTGTTCTGGGGTTTATCAAACGGACACGTTAATTGTTGTAGATTGTTTCTTGGGAGAACAGTGTGGAGCAGAGTTTGGGACAGAGAATTCCTTTCACCGTTTCTCACCGCACGGCCGAGGGTTTGATGGAGTCGATGGTCCAGCCAGCGATCCGAAGCAGCTCGATCTGGGTGTGTGGCGACGCGCTGATCCGGATTAACGGGCTGAGGATTTGCTGATGCAACAATTGAGATGCCTGAAGGACAGAAGTTTATTCCGCGAGTCTCTGCGATCGGGGCTCTGGGCGTGTTGGTTACTGAGGCTCCGGACCGCGAAATCAGCGGATGTCCCAGATTAGGAGGCGTGGGGAGAGATTCAGAAGGTTCAAGGACCCGGCAGAGGGATATTATGGGATGGGGAATGGGCTGGACAGGGGCAGAGGGATATTATGGGATGGGGAATGGGCTGGACAGGGGCAGAGGGATATTATGGGATGGGGAGTGGGCTGGACAGGGGCAGAGGGATGTTATGGGATGGGCAATGGGCTGGACAGGGGCAGAGGGATATTATGGGATCGGGAATGGGCTGGACAGGGGCAGAGGGATATTATGGGATCGGGAATGGGCTGGACAGGGGCAGAGGGATATTATGGGATGGGGTGTGGGCGGGGCAGAGGCGGAGGGATATTATGGGATGGGGAATGGGCTGGAAAGGGACAGAGGTATATTATGGGATGGGGAATGGGCTGGAAAGGGACAGAGGGATATTATGGGATGGGGAATGGGCTGGACAGGGGCAGAGGGATATTATGGGATGGGGAATGGGTTGGACAGGGGCAGAGGGAATTCAATGTCAGTCAGTGTGAGGTGATATATTTTGGTTAAATTAACTACAGCAGTGATTATACTGTGAATGGGAGTGGGCTCGGGGCTGGGGGGAGCAGAGGGATTTGGGGACAGGGTCACAGGTCATTAAAGGCAGCATCTCAGGGTGATAAGTCTGTGAAATAAGTTAATGGAATTCTAGGTTTTATCTCGAGTTATAGAATATAAAAGCCAAGAGGTGATGCTGAGTTTATGTAAAACCTCAATAATCTCTCAGTTCGAGCACTGTGTGCAGTATTGGGCTCCACACTATAGGGAGGATATTGAGGCTTCAGCGAGGCAACAGCACAGATTCACTCGGATGCTGCCTGGTTTGAGGGAAAACAAATATGGAGAAAGACTTGAAAAATGGGTCTTTGTTTTTTTATCCCTGTGTCTCTGTCTGTTTTCTTTCTCTCTTTCAATGAATGATTTGATACTAAGGTTAATCCCCTGTCACTATTTGAAGTTAAACAGAGACTTTTTATTCATTTCACAGGATGTGGGCATCACTGGCTGGGCGAGCATTTATTGCTCATCCCTATTTGTCCTGAGCAGGTGGTGAAGAGCTGCCATTTCAGAGGGCAGTTAACAGTCAAGCACATTGCTGTGGGTCTGGAGTCACATATAGGCCAGATGGGTAAGGACAGCAGTTTTGTGTTAAGAAAATCCAGTAGTTTCATGGTCATTATTACTAGCTTTTTATTCCTGATTCAAATTCCCCAGCTGTCTTGGTGGGATTTGAACTCATTTCATCGGCTCATTAGTCCAGGCCTCTGGATTACTAGTCCAGGAACATAACCACTATGCTACCGCACCCCATACATGATTGCAGGACAAGGAGACACAGGTCCAGACTGGGAAAAGGCAGGTTCAGGGCTGGTGTCAGGAGACACTTCACACTGAGAGGGACCAATATGTGAAATGGGCCGGGGGCAGGGGAGTGGGATTGAAACCACTGGGCCATTCACAAGGGTCAGTGGGAGGCTGTCACGGGCGGGGCTGGGGGATTTGTAGGATTTCTTGGAAAGGTGGGGCTGGATGGGCTGAACGGCCTCCCTCTGCTTCTCTCTTAAAACTGCCGGACTTGCCTTCATTTCTCGAGTTAAATGCTGCAGGCACGAGGGGTCCAAGAAGCACTCACCCCAATTTTTAATGTTTAATTCTTCCATAGAATCTCACAGCACAGGAGGAGGCCATTCGGCCCATCGTGCCCGTGCCGGCTCTTGGAAAGAGCTGTCCAATCAGTCCCACTCCCTGCTCTTTCCCCAGAGCCCTGTTCAGATGGGACATCAGTCAGCTGTCCCGGGAAGATTGTGAACAGCAACAGGACAGATCCCTGAAGCAGTGCAGACATCTGACCCCCACCCTGGTCTCTCACCTCCCCTCGCCCATATTATTAAACTGTAATTACCGCATTTCATGTGGGTTTTATATATAAATAACCGCAGAACACTTTTCACAACCCAAAACCGTGCTGAATATCCGATTCATGTTGATTGGGGCAGACGAGTGTTGAAGGAATTGGAGAGTTTAACTCGGCTGGCTTTAGGACCGCGCGGAATGCTGAGCTGGGGCGAGGTTCCCAGTCTGAGCTCCTGGATCCAGATTTCATTTTTCTCTCTGAGAGTCTCCGGCTCCGGGCCGCCTCCCCGCCTGTTGCTCGCTCTCTGTCCCTCTCTCTCTATCTCTCTGTTCCTCTTTCCCTTTCTCTCTCTCTTCCAATCAATTTTTCTTTTTCTGTTTCTCATTCCCTTTCCTCACTTCTGTCTCTTTCTCGTTTTCTCTCTTCCCTCTCTCCATCTCTACTTCGCTCTTCCCCCTCTCTCCCTCTCACTCTCCCCCTCTCTCTCCCTCTCTCTCGCTCTCTTTCTCTCTCTCTCTTTCCCTCTCTCTCTCCCTCACTCCCTCTCTCTCTCCCTCCCCTGAGTGCTGATTCTGCGCTAAACTCCTCCGATGCCATTGAAGAGGCTCCTGGACTTGTTGCTGAGCAATGCGGAGCTGGCTCCGGGATCTCGCCCCGTCCGGAGCTTGCTGATCTCCCCCAGAGTGAGTCAGACTCTGTCCCGGGATCTCCCGGGATCACCTTGCTGTTTCCAGCAGCGATTGGCGGCTTGTCCCGGGGATCAGACAGGTTCCTGTGTGTATTGTACAGGAGGGCTGGAGAATTGGAGAGGAAGATTCTGTGTGCATTCTACAGCAGCAATGGTCCATTGGAGAAGAGGCTTCTGTGCATTGTATCTGAGGATTGCAGGCATTGTATGGAGAGGTGTGAATTGTATAGGAGGGGTTTGAAAACAAGGATGAGAATTTTAAAAGGAGTCAATGTAGGTCAGCGAGCACAGGGGTGATGGGTGAATGGGACTTGGTGCGAGTTTTGGATAAGCTTAAGGTTATGTAGGGTGGAAGATGGGAGGCCGGCCAGGAGAGTATTGGAATAGTCGAGTCTGGAGGTAACAAAGGCAGGGATGAGGGTTTCAGCAGCAGATGAGCTGAGGCGGGGCGGAGACGGGCGATGTTGTGGAGGTGGAAGCAGGCGGTCTTGGTGCTGGAGAGGATGTGGGGTCGGAAGCTCAGCTCAGGGTCAGATATAAAACCAAGGTCACCAACAGCCTGGTTCAGCCTCAGACAGTTGCCAGGGAGAGGGATGGAGTCGGTGGCTCGGGAACGGAGTTTGTGGTGGGACCGAAGACAATGGCTTTGGTCTTCCCAAAATTTAGGTCGAGGAAATTTCTGCTCATCCAGTTCTGGATGTTTGTATTAGAGGGTTACATGCATTATATAGGAGGCTGTGTGCATTGTATAGGGGGCTGTGTGTATTGTATAGGAGGCTGTGTGTATTGTATAGGAGGCTGTGTCTATTGTACAGGAGGATGTGTGTATTGTATAGGAGGCTGTGTGTATTGTATAGGAGGCTGTGTCTATTGTATAGGAGGCTGTGTCTATTGTATAGGAGGATGTGTACATTGTACAGGAGGATGTGTGCATTGTATAGGGGCTGTGAGCATTGTATCGGAGGATGTGAGAATTGTATAGGGGATGTGTGCATTGTATAGGAGGATGTGTGCATTGCATAGGGGGATGTGTGCATTGTATAGGGGGCTGTGTGCATTGTATATGGGTGTTTGTACATTGTATAGAAGGATGTGAGAATTGTACAGGAGGCTGCATGCATTGTATAGGAGGATGTGTGCATTGTATAGGGGGATGTGAGAATTGTATAGGAGGATGTGTGGATTGTATAGGAGGATGTGTGCATTGTATAGGGGTGTGTGTGCATTGTATAGGGGGCTGTGTGCATTGTATATGGGTGTGTGTACATTGTATAGGGAGATGTGTGCATTGTATAGGTGGTGTGCATTGTATAGGGGATGCGTGCATTGTATAGGAGGCTGTGTGTATTGTATAGGGGGTTGTGTGCATTGTATAGAGGTGTGTGTGCATTATATAGGGGGCTGTGAGCATTGTATAGGAGGCTGTGAGCATTGTATAGAGGGATGTGTGCATTATATAGGGGGCTGTGAGCATTGTATAGGAGGCTGTGAGCATTGTATAGGGGGCTGTGTGTATTGTAGCGGAGGATGTGTATTGTATAGGAGGCTGTGTGCATTGTATAGGTGAAGTGTGCATTTTATAGGGGCTGTGAGCATTGTATAAGAGGATGTGAGCATTGTATAGGGGGATGTGTGTATTGTAGCGGAGGATGTGTATTGTATAGGAGGCTGTGTATTGTATAGGGTGTGTGTACATTGTATAGGGGGATGTGTGCCTTGTATAGGGGGATGTGTGCATTGTATAGGGGGCGGTGAGCATTGTATAGGGGGCTCTGTGCATTGTATAGGGGGCTGTGTGCATTGTATAGGAGGATGTGTGCATTGTATAGGAAGCTGTGTGCATTGTATAGGGGAATGTGTGCATTGTATAGGGGGATGTGTGCATTGTATAGGGGGATGTGTGCATTGTATAGGGGGATGTGTGCATTGTATAGGGGATGTGTGCATTGTATAGGGGGCTGTGAGCATTGTATAGGGGGCTGTGTGCATTGTATAGGGGGCTGTGTGCATTGTATAGGGGGCTGTGTACATTGTATGGGGGGCTGTGTGCATTGTATAGGAGGATGTGTGCATTGTATAGGAGGCTGTGTGCATTGTATAGGGGGATGTGTGTATTGTATTGGGGACTGTGTGCATTGTATAGGGTGATGTGTGCATTGTATAGGGGACTGTGTGCATTGTATGGAGGGATAGGGGGATGTGTGTATTGTATTGGGGACTGTGTGCATTGTATAGGGTGATGTGTGCATTGTATAGGGTGATGTGTGCATTGTATAGGGTGATGTGTGCATTGTATAGGGGGCTGTGTGCATTGTATAGGGGACTGTGTTCAGTGCAGGGTGAGTTACTCCGCTTCCTGCAATCTGCCAATCTCCAACACTCCCAGAGTCACATTCCCATTCACCCTGGGATGGAGCGGCTGGAACACTGAACAGCGCCCCCTGCCGCTCCGGCCCAGTCTCACACTCTGGACCACTCCCAGTGTTGGGGACAATTGGCTTTCACTGAGCATCTGCCCACTCACTCATTCCCACATTGTCTGACTTTAGAAACCATTAGAGATGCAGAAGGAGCTTTCTTTATTTAATGGTTAATGAAGAAATAATCCTGAACACACAACACTGGGATTGGATGAGCCTTAAATCAGCGTTGGTGGAAATGAGATTTTGATGAACAGTCTGATCCTGAACTTGTTCTGTTTCCCCGCCATGTGTTTAATGCTCCTGTCTGGCATCATATTCACTTTCCCCGACATTTCATTTAATGTCCAAATCATAGAGTTTCCAGAGCGAGGTCGTCAAACCAGCCCACATCCCAGAACCACACACTGGGCAAGATTCAAACTCCCCTCAGCTCTGAGCTCTCGATAAATTCAAACCCAACTCGCCTGTTCTCAAGGTCTAATTATTTATATTGATCTGCAGCTTGTGAAGATAATGTGATCACTGAAAATAATCTCCCTTCAACTAGGCAGGAAATATCACAACCTCATCAAACTCCAGTAATGTCTGACTGTGAGAACATCCAGCCCTACAACCCTCCGAGATCTCTGCACTCCTCCAACTCTGGCCTCTTGTCCATCCCCCACTCCCTTCGCCCCACCATTGGCGGCCGTGCCTTCAGCTGCCTGCGGCCCAATTTCTGGAAATCACTCTCTAAACCTCTCCGCCTCTCGAACTCTCTCCTGCTTCAGCACCCTCCTTAAAACCTACTTCTTTGACCAAGCTTTTGGTCACCTGTCTGAATATCTCCTGATGTGGCTCGATGTCAAGATTTGTCAGATTACGATGCTGTGAGGCACCTTGGGGCATTCTACTACATTAAAGGCGCTATATAAACACAAGTTGTTGTTGTTGCTGGTGTGACTGGAGATGGTGAGTGTGTGTTGGGGGTGTGACTGGAGATGGTGAGCGTGTGTTGGGGGTGTGACTAGAGATGGTGAGTGTGTGTTGGGGGTGTGACTGGAGATGGTGAGTGTGTGTTGGTGTGACTGGAGATGGTGAGTGTGTGTTGGTGTGACGAGATGGTGAGTGTGTGTTGGGGGTGTGACGAGATGGTGAGCGTGTGTTGGGGGTGTGACTAGAGATGGTGAGTGTGTGTTGGGGGTGTGACTGGAGATGGTGAGTGTGTTTTGGTGTGACTGGAGATGGTGAGTGTGTGTTGGTGTGACTGGAGATGGTGAGTGTGTGTTGGGGGTGTGACTGGAGATGGTGAGCGTGTGTTGGTGTGACTGGAGATGGTGAGCGTGTGTTGGTGTGACTGGAGATGGTGAGCATGTGTTGGTGTGACTGGAGATGGTGAGTGTGTGTTGGTGTGACTGGAGATGTTGAGTGTGTGTTGGTGTGACTGGAGATGGTGAGCGTGTGTTGGGGGTGTGACTGGAGATTGTGAGCTTGTGTTGGGGTGGGTGACTGGAGATGGTGAGCGTGTGTTGGTGTGACTGGAGATGGTGAGTGTGTGTTGGTGTGACTGGAGATGGTGACCGTGTGTTGGTGGTGTGACTGGAGATGGTGATCGTGTGTTGGTGTGACTGGAGATGGTGAATGTGTGTTGGGGGTCTGACTGGTGATGGTGAGCATGTGTTGGTGTGACTGGAGATGGTAAGCGTGTGTTGGTGTGACTGGAGATGGTGAGTGTGTGTTGGGGGTGTGACTCGAGATGGTGAGCGTGTGTTGGGTGTGTGACTGGAGATGGTGAGTGTGTGTTGGGGGTGTGACTGGAGATGGTGAGTGTGTGTTGTGACTGGAGATGGTGAGCGTGTGTTGGGGTGAGACTGGAGATGGTGAGCGTGTGTTCGGGGTGTGACTGGAGATGGTGAGTGTGTGTTGTGACTGGAGATGGTGAGCGTGTGTTGGGGTGAGACTGGAGATGGTGAGCGTGTGTTGGGGGTGTGACTGGAGATGGTGAGTCTGTGTTGGTGTGACTGGAGATGGTGAGCGTGCGTTGGTGTGACTGGAGATGGTGAGTGTGTGTTGGTGTGACTGGAGATGGTGAGCGTGTGTTGGGGGTGTGACTGGAGATGGTGAGTCTGTGTTGGGGGTGTGACAGGAGATGGTGAGTGTGTGTTGGTGTGAATGGAGATGGTGAGCGTGTGTTGGGGGTGTGACTGGAGATGCTGAGCGTGTGTTGGTGTGACTGGAGATGGTGAGCGTGTGTTGGTGTGACTGGAGATGGTGAGTGTGTGTTGATGTGACTGGAGATGGTGAGTGTGTGTTGGTGTGACTGGAGATGGTGAGTGTGTGTTGGGGGTGTGACTGGAGATGGGGAGCGTGTGTTGGTGTGACTGGAGATG
Source organism: Squalus acanthias (assembly GCA_030390025.1). Classification (NCBI taxonomy): domain Eukaryota; kingdom Metazoa; phylum Chordata; class Chondrichthyes; order Squaliformes; family Squalidae; genus Squalus; species Squalus acanthias. The sequence continues at coordinate 150,933 of JASTWF010000116.1, read as the reverse complement.
GTGAGTGTGTGTTGGGGGTGTGACTGGAGATGGTGAGCGTGTGTTGGTGTGACTGGAGATGGTGAGTGTGTGTTGGGGTTGTGACTGGAGATGGTGAGCGTGTGCTGGTGTGACTGGAGATGGTGAGCGCGTGTTGGTGTGACTGGAGATGGTGAGCGCGTGTTGGGGGAGTGACTGGAGATGGTGAGTGTGTGTTGGTGTGACTAGAGATGGTGAGCGCGTGTTGGGGTGTAACTGGAGATGGTGAGTGTGTGTTGGTGTGACTGGAGATGGTGAGCGTGTGTTGGGGGTGTGACTGGAGATGGTGAGCGTGTGTTGGGGGTGTGACTGGAGATGGTGAGTGTGTGTTGGTGTGACTGGAGTTGGTGAGTGTGTGTTGGTGTGACTGTAGATGGTGACCGTGCGTTGGGGGTGTGACTGGAGATGGTGAGCGTGTGTTGGGGGTGTGACTGGAGATGGTGAGCGTGTGTTGGTGTGACTGTAGATGGTGAGCGTGCGTTGGGGGTGTGACTGGAGATGGTGAGTGTGTGTTGGGGGTCTGACTGGAGATGGTGAGTGTGTGTTGGGGGTGTGACTGGAGATGGTGAGCGTGTGTTGGTGTGACTGGAGATGGTGAGCGTGCGTTGGGGGTGTGACTGGAGATGGTGAGCGTGTGCATGTTGGTGTGACTGGAGATGATGAGCGTGTGTTGGGGGTGTGACTGGAGATGGTGAGTGTGTGTTGGGGGTGTGACTGGAGATGGTGAGCGTGTGTTGGGGGTGTGACTGGAGATGGTGAGCGTGTGTTGGGGGTGTGACTGGAGATGGTGAGTGTGTGTTGGGGGTGTGACTGGAGATGGTGAGCGTGTGTTGGGGGTGTGACTGGAGATGGTGATCGTGTGTTGGTGTGACTGGAGATGGTGAATGTGTGTTGGGGGTGTGACTGGAGATGGTGAGCGTGTGTTGGGGTGTGACTGGAGATGGTGAGTGTGTGTTGGGGGTGTGACTGGAGATGGTGAGTGTGTGTTGGGGGTGTGACTGGAGATGGTGAGCGTGTGTTGGGGGTGTGACTGGAGATGGTGAGTGTGTGTTGGGGGTGTGACTGGAGATGGTGAGCGTGTGTTGGGGGTTTGAGCTGGAGATGGTGAGCGTGTGTTGGGGTGTTACTGGAGATGGTGAGTGTGTGTTGGGGGTGTGACTGGAGATGGTGAGTGTGTGTTGGGGGTGTGACTGGAGAGGGTGAGCGTGTGTTGGGGGTGTGACTGGAGATGGTGAGTGTGTGTTGGGGGTGTGACTGGAGATGGTGAGCGTGTGTTGGGGGTGTGACTGGAGATGGTGAGCGTGTGTTGGGGTGTGACTGGAGATGGTGAGTGTGTGTTGGGGGTGTGACTGGAGATGGTGAGTGTGTGTTGGGGGTGTGACTGGAGATGGTGAGCGTGTGTTGGTGGTGTGACTGGAGATGGTGAGCGTGTGTTGGGGGTGTGACTGGAGATGGTGAGCGTGTGTTGGGGGTGTGACTGGAGATGGTGAGCGTGTGTTGGGGGTGTGACTGGAGATGGTGAGCGTGTGTTGCTGTGACTGGAGATGGTGAGCGTGTGTTGGGGGTGTGACTGGAGATGGTGAGTGTGTGTTGGTGTGACTGGAGATGGTGAGTGTGTGTTGGGGGTGTGACTGGAGATGGTGAGTGTGTGTTGGGGGTGTGACTGGAGATGGTGAGCGTGTGTTGGGGTTTTGAGCAGGAGGAGTGACGTCGGGCCCAGAAGGTGACTGTGGATTGTGATGCTCGAGCTGAAGGGGAACAGCATTACGTGGGAGGAAGTGAGACCTTCAGAGACTATTTCTGCTCGCAGTGTAGCAGTTTATAAAAACCTGTAGTATTTATTATAGAAAATGGGTTATAAATATCCCCGTTACTAGTCTGTGTATCAGTCACAGCCCAGAGTAACACCTTGTGTCGTGAAACAGGCTGTGGGAGGGTCATCAAACCCAGAGTGTGACCGTGTTTAAAGGCGAAACTTTTTAAACTAAGAGGGAGCGCTGCACTGTCGGAGGGGCAGTACCGAGGGAGCGCCACACTGTCGGAGGGGCAGTACTGAGGGAGCGCTGCACTGTCGGAGGGGCAGTACTGAGGGAATGCTGCACTGTCGGAGGGGCAGTACTGAGGGAGCGCCACACTGTCGGAAGGGCAGTACTGACGGAGCGATGAACTGTCGGAGGGGCAGTACTGAGGGAGCGATGAACTGTCGGAGGGGCAGTACTGAGGGAGCGCTGCGCTGTCGGAGGGGCAGTACTGAGGGAGCGCCGCACTGTCGGAGGGGCAGTACTGAGAGAGCGCTGCACTGTCGGAGGGGCAGTACTGAGGGAGCGCTGCACTGTCGGAGGGACAGTACTGAAGGAGCGCTGCACTGTCGGAGGGGCAGTACTGAGGGAGCGCCGCACTGTTGGCGGGGCAGTACTGAGGGAGCGCCGCACTGTCGGAGGGGCAGTACTGAGGGAGCGCAGCAGTGTCGGAGGGGCAGTACTGAGGGAGCGCTGCACTGTCGGAGGGGCAGTACTGACGGAGCGACGAACTGTCAGAGGGGCAGTACTGAGGGAGCGCCGCATTGTCGGAGGGGCAGTACTGAGAGAGCGCTGCACTGTCGGAGGGGCAGTACTGAGAGAGCGCCGCACTGTTAGAGGGGCAGTACTGAGGGAGCGCTGCCCCTTCGGAGGGGCAGTACTGAGGGAGCGCCGCACTGTCGGAGGGGCAGTACTGAGGGAGCGCCGCACTGTCGGAGGGGCAGTACTGAGAGAGCGCTGCATTGTCGGAGGGGCAGTACCAAGGGAGCGCTGCACTGTCGGAGGGGCAGTACTGATGGAGCACCACACTGTCGGAGGGGCAGTACTGAGGGAGCGCCGCACTGTCAGAAGGGCAGTACTGAGGGAGCGCTGCACTGTCGGAGGATCAGTAGTGAGAGAGCGATGCACTGTCGGAGGGGCAGTACTGAGAGAGTGCTGCACTGTCAGCGGGGCAGTACTGAGCGAGCGCTGCACTGTCGGAGGGGCAGTACTGGGGCAGCGCTGCACTGTCGGAGGGGCAGTACTGAGTGAGCGCTGTACTGTCGGAAGGGAAGTACTGAGGGAGTGCTGCACTGTCGGAAGGGCAGTACTGAGGGTGTGCTGCACTGTCAAAGGAGCAGTACTGAGGTAGTGCTGCACTGTTGGAAGGGAAGTACTGAGGGAGTGCTGCACTGTCAGAGGGGCAGTACTAAGTGAGCACTGCACTGTCGGAGCGGCAGTACTGAGGGAGCGCAGCACTGTCGGAGGGGCAGTACTGAGGGTGTGCTGCACTGTCGTAGGGTCAGTACTGAGAGAGCGCTGCACTGTCGGTGGGGCAGTACTGAGGGAATGCTGCACTGTCGGAGGGGCAGTACTGAGTGAGCGCTGCACTGTCGGTGGGGCAGTACTGACGGAGCGCTGCACTGTCGGTGGGGCAGTACTGAGCGAGCGCTGCACTGTCGGAGGGGCAGTACTGAGGGTGTGCTGCACTGTCAAAGGAGCAGTACTGAGGGAGTGCTGAGGGATGGTTTCTTGGAACAATATTTTGTGGAACCAACCAGGGAGAAGACTAATTTAGATCTGGTCATGTATAATGAGGCTGGATTAATTAATGATCTCGAAGTGAAGGATCCTCTTGGGAAGAGTAATCATAACATCGTAGAATTTCAAATTCAGTTTGAGGGTGAGAAAGCTAGGTCTCAATCTAGTGTCCTGAACTTAAACAAAGGTAATTACAAAGGTATGAAGTCAGACTTGGTTAAAGTGGACTGGGAAAATATATTACAGGGTAAGTTTGTAGAAAAGCAGTGGCATACATTTAAGGAGATATTTCATAACTCTCAGCAAAGATATATTCCAGTGAGAAAGAAAGACTCTAAGAGAAGGATGAACCACCTGTGGCTAACTAAGGAAGTAAAGGATGGTATCAAATTGAAAACAAAAGCATACAATGTTGCGAAGAGTAGTGAAAAGCCAGAGGATTGGGAAATTTTTTAAAACCAGCAAAGGATGACTAAACAAATTATAAAGAGAGAGAAGATAGCTTATGAGAGTAAGCTAGCATGAAATATAAAAATAGACAGCAAGAGTTTCTAGAGGTATCTCAAAAGGAAGAGAGTAGGTAAAGTAAATGTTGGTCCCCTAGAGGATGAATCTGGGGAATTAATAATGGGAAACAGGGAAATGGTGGAGACTTTGAACAAATATTTTGTATCGGTCTTCACGGTAGAAGACACTAAAAGCATTCCAATAATGGATAATCAAGGGGCTATTGGGGTGGTGGGAGGGGTGGGGAACTTAAAACAATCACTATCACTAGAGAGAAAGTACAAGGAAAACTAATGGGACTAAAGGTGGACAAGTCCCCTGGACCCGATGGCCTGCATCCTAGAGTCTTAAAAGAGGTGGCTGCAGAGATAGTGGATGCATTGGTTGTAATCTACAAAAATTCCCTGGATTCTGGAGAGGTCCCAGCGGACTGGAAAACCGCAAATGTAACGCCCAAGTTAAGAAAGGAGGGAGACAGAAAGCAGGCAACTATCGACCAGTTAGCCTAACATCTGACATTGGGAAAATGCTGGAGTCCATCATTAAGGAAGTGGTAGCAGGACATTTAGAAAATCATAATATAGTCAAGCAGAGTCAGCATGGTTTTATGAAAGGGAAATCATGTTTGACAAATTTGCTGGAGTTCTTTGAGGATGTAACGAGTAGGGTGGATAAAGGGGAACCAGTAGGTGTCGTGTATTTGGATTTCCAGAAGGCATTCGATAAGGTGCCACATAAAAGGCTCCTACACAAGATAAGAGCTCCTGAGGTTGGGGTAATATATTAGCATGGATAGAGGATTGGCTAACTAACAGAAAACAGAGAGCCAGGATAAATGGGTCATTTTCAGGTTGGCAAACTGTAACTAATGGGATGCCACAGGGATCAATGCTGGGGCCTCAACTATTTACAATCTATATTAATGACTTGGATGAAGGGACTGATGGTAATGTAGCCAAATTTGCTGATGATACAAAGATAGGTGGGAAAGCAAATTGTGTGGATGATTCAAATAATCTCCAAAGGGATATCGATAGTTTAAGTGAGTGGGCAAAAATCTGGCAGTTGGAGTTTAATGTGGGAAAATGCGAGGTTATCCACTTTGGTAGGAAAAATAAAAAAGCAAATTATTATTTAAATGGAGAGAGATGACAAAATGCTGAGGTACAGAGGGATCTGGGGGTTCTTGTACATGAATCACAAAAAGTTAGCATGCAGGTACAGCAAGTAATTAGGAAGGCAAATGGAATGTTGGCCTTTATTGCAAAGGGAATGGAATATAAAAGCAGGGAAGTCCTGTTACAACCGTACAGGGCGTTGGTGAGACCACACCTGGAGTACTGCGTACAGTTTTGGTCTCCTTATTTAAGGAAGGATATACTTGCATTGGCAGCAGTTCAGAGAAGGTTCACAAGGTTGATTCCGAAGATGAAGGGGTTGTCTTATGAAGAAAGGTTGAGCAGGTTGGGCCTATACTCATTGGAGTTTAGAAGAATGAGAGGTGATCTTATTGAAACATATAAGATTCTGAGGGGGCTCGACAGGGTAGATGTAGAGAGGATGTTTCCCCTCGTGGGGAAATCTAGAACTAGGGGGCATAGTTTCAGAATAAGGGGGGACCCTTTTAAATCGGAAATGAGGAGGAATTTCTTCTCTCAGAGGGTCGTGAATCTTTGGAATGCTCCTCCCCAGAGAGCTGTGGAGGCTGGGTCATTGAATATATTTAAGGTGGAGATAGGCAGATTTTTGATTGGTAAGGGAGTCAAGGGTTATGGGGAGCAGGCAGGAAAGGGGAGTTGAAGCCAAGTTCAGATCAGCCATGATCTTATTGAATGGCGGAGCAGGCTCGAGGGGCCAAATGACCGACTCCTGCTCCTACGTCTTATGTTCTTTTGTTCTTATTTTCACTGTCTGAGGGGCAGGACTGAGGGAACGCTGCACTGTTGAAAGGGCAGTACTGAGGAAGTGCTGCACTGTCGGAGGGTCAGCACTGAGGAAGCGCTGCGCTGTTGGAGGGGCAGTACTGAAGGAACACTGCACTGTCGGAGGGGCAGTACTGAGGGAGCGCTGCACTGTCGGAGGGGCAGTACTGAGGAAGCGCTGCACTGTCGGAGGGGTAGTATTGAGGGAGCGCTGCACTGTCGGAGGGGCAGTACTGAGGGAGCGCTGCACTGTCGGAGGGGCAGTACTGAGGGAGCGCTGCACTGTTGGAGGGGCAGTACTGAGGGAGTGCTGCACTGTCGGATGTGCTGTCATTTGGATGAGACGTTAAACTGAAACCCCATCTGTCCTCTCAGGTGGATGTAAAAGATCCCACGGCAATATTCGAAGAAGAGCAGGGGAGTTATCCCCGGAGTCCTGACCAATATTTATCCCTCAACCAACATCATTAAATAAAGGATAATTGGCCATTTTGTCATTTGGAATCTTAACGAGAGGCATTTAGCCGCCTCCTATTGGCTGATGTGATTCACAACTGGTGATTATTTCTGTTTAAATCTGCAGCTAATGGGAGGCGTAGTCTGAAGGTGGGGTCAAAGGCCGAAGGCCGATGGTCGAATCAGGAGCAGCACCTGTTCCAAAATTCATTGATTTTATTTCTCTCCAAACAGGCAACTGATGCCAGAAGGAAGAGATGATCGATGGGAAACAGACTCTGGTCAGGAGACCGTCATCACATTGGGTCCCAGTACTGACTGATCAGCCAATCAGAACATCTGTCTGACAGCGAACAGCTGGGGGAAAACAGCTGGAATCCTAACACCTAACACCTGGAATATCTGCACCAATGCTGGGAAAACAGCTGGAATCCTAACACCTGGCACATCTGCAAGCACCGAGATCGCCGCTCTCTGAGCAGGGTGGTCAGTCGGAGCAGAGACCCCCTGAATCACCCCCAGACAGACCGAGATTGCCGCTCTCTGTGCGGGGTCCAGTCGGAGAAGAGACCCCCTGAATCACCCCCAGACGGACCGAGATCGCCGCTCTCTGTGCGGGGTCCAGTCGGAGCAGAGACCCCCTGAATCACCCCCAGACAGACCGAGATCGCCGCTCTCTGTGCGGGGTCCAGTCGGAGCAGAGACCCCCTGAATCACCCCCAGACAGACCGAGATCACCGCTCTCTGTGCGGGGTCCAGTCGGAGCAGAGACCCCCTGAATCACCCCCAGACAGACTGAGATTGCCGCTCTCTGTGCGGGGTCCAGTCGGAGCAGAGACCCCCTGAATCACCCCCAGACAGACCGAGATCACCGCTCTCTGTGCGGGGTCCAGTCAGAGCAGAGACCCCCTGAATCACCCCCAGACAGACCGAGATCGCCGCTCTCTGTGCAGGGTCCAGTCGGAGCGATGCGTCTGTCCGGTTTGTTGCCCCTTCAGGCCCTTTGGGCGGCCCTGTCTCTCGCCGCTCAGCACTTCCCGTCCTGGGGTCACTACGACCTGTGTAAGACTCAGGTTCACTGGGACCAGGGGCTGAGTTGGGATTACATGGCCTGCCAGCCCGAGGCCACCCTGCTCACCAGGTTCCTGAAGGTCAGGTTGGATCCCTCCGACAGTACGTGTGGAGAGACCCCCGAGATGTACTGCACGCTGGTGAGTAGAAGCCTTTCTGAGCCAGCCTCTGTTGTGTGTCGCGCTGTGAATGGACGCTCACTGAACGGCCTTTATCAAAGGGAATTCCATCCAAACTCCTACACTTGCTTCATTAACAGAGGCATCGAGTACAAAACAAGCGAGTTATGGTGAACCTTATACATCACTGGTGAGGCCCCAGCTGGAGTATTGTGGCCAATTCTGGGCACCGCACTTTAGGAAGGATGTCAAGGCCTTGGAGAGGGTGCAGAGGAGATTTACTAGAATGGTGCCAGGGATGAGGGACTTCAGTTATATGGAGAGACTGGAGAAGCTGGGATTGTTCTCCTTAGAGCAGAGATGGTTAAGGAGAGGTTTGATAGAGATGTTCAAAATCATGGAGGGTTTTGATCGAGCAGATAGAGAGAAACTGTTTCCAGTGGCAGGAGGGTCAGGTAACCAGAGGACACAGATTGAAGATAATTGGCAAAAATGCCAGGAAGAGATGAGAATATTTTTACGCAGTTGTTGTGATCTGGATTGCGCTGCCTGAAAGGGCGGTGGAAGCAGATTCAATAGTAACTTTCAAAAGGGAATTGAGTAAATACTTGAAAAGGAAATATTTGCAGGGCTATGGGGAAAGAGCAGGGGAGTGGGACTAATTGGAGAGCTCTTTCAAAGAGCCGGCACAGGCACGATGGGCCGAATGGCCTCCTTCTGTGCTGTCTGATTCTCTGATTCTATTTAGGGTGGTTTTTGAATAAATCCTTTAAACAAACCGCAAATATCGAGGCCCTAATCGGAGCAGAGTTTGGAGTCCACCTATTCTCTGTTATGGATTATTAACTTGGTGGAGATTTTTTATCCATTCTCGGGATGTGGGAATCGCTGGCAAGGCCGGCATTTATTACCCATCCCTAGTTGCCCCTTTGAGAAGGTGATGGTGGGCCTTCATCTTAAACCGAAGGAGCCATTAGGACAACTGACCAAAAGCTTGGTCAAAGTGGTAGGTTTTAAGGATGATAAAGGAGTAGAGAGAGGCAGAGAGGTTTAGGGAGGGAATTCCAGAGCTTCGGGCCCAGGCAGCTGAAGGCACGGCCGCCAATGGTGGGGCGAAGGGAGTGGGGGATGGACAAGAGGCCAGAATTGGAGGAGAGCAGATTTCTCGGAGGGTTGTAGGGCTGGAGGAGGTTTCAGGAGCAAGCACAGGGGTGATGGGTGAATTGGACTTGGTCTGAGTTAGGATACGGGCAGCAGAGTTTTGGATGAGTTCAAGCTTACAGAGGGTGCAAGGTGGGAGGCCGGCCAGGAGAGCATTCGTATATTTGAGTCTGGAGGTAACAAAGGGGTGGATGAAGGTTTCAGCAGCGGTTGAGCTGAGGTAGGCGTGGAGATGGGTGATGTTACCGAGGTGGAAGTAGGCGGTCTTGGTGAGGATAGGGAGACGGAATAACAGTCTGATAAGTTGCATTTAGTGAGACTGTGAGGAGATGTTACCCTGCTGGATTGAACAGCAAAGGTCAGGTCATGTAAAACACAAAACTCACTGCTTCCCAGTGTCTCGCTGTAAGGGGTGGCAGTGTTTGTAAAATTAGACACGGTAATAGATGTGAGGAGGAAGGTCGAATGTTTATAAACCACTGACACTGTGTCTGAACCCTGTCCAATATCTCCAGTGGGGAATATGTCCAATTGTGTCTGAACCCTGTCCAATGGCCCTGAAATTCGCCTCTCCGGCTTGCCGCGGGTGTAAGGATCGCGCGCGCAGTTACATACCGCGCCTGCCGTTGACCTCTGGGCCCACGGGACCTTCAGCTCCTGGGCCTGCTCCAAGTGCCGGCGCGCAGTGCTTGCGTGTCCCAGGGGCGCAGTTAGTGCGATGCGTCCCCTGGGATCACGTGGGCCATGGAGAGCCAATGGCAGCAGACCATCTTTCATTCATAGATTTGACAGGAGACCTGTCAAATCTGTGAATTGAAATCGGCCCCAAAAGAACAGCTAAACTTCAAATAAATTAAAAAAAAAATCACATTTATAAAATAACTATAAGTTAAATAAATTAACTAATTTAAACAAAAATTTAAATTTTTGAAATAATTAAAATACTTTTAAACAGTGCTAAAAATAAACTTACCTTTCTTTAAATATCTAAAAAAGATAAACCTGTTTGAAATTTTTTTTAAATTATAATTAATTAACCACTTACCTTTTTGAAAACGGGTCCTGCGCCTCCTTTTTAAAAGCGCAGCTTCTTCAATACTTACCCTCCCGGAGAAAACTGAAAAAAAACCTAAGTTCGCTGCGTGCGCGCAGCCTCTACCGCGCACGCGGTTCACCTATGAACCGCCCCCTTCACCAGACCGGAAGTTCCGGTTTCCCGCGCATGCGCAGTGCACAGCGCGTACTCACCCGGCAAGTGCCGATGTTTTGGCCCAATATCTCCAGTGGGGAATATGTCCAATTGTGTCTGAACCCTGTCCAATATCTCCAATGGGGAATATCTCCAATAGTGTCTCTGAACCCTGTCCAATATCTCCAGTGGGGAATTTGTCCAATTGTGTCTCTGAACCCTGTCCAATATCTCCAATGGGGAATATCTCCAATAGTGTCTCTGAACCCTGTCCAATATCTCCAGTGGGGAATTTGTCCAATTGTGTCTCTGAACTCTGTTCAATATCTCCAGTGGGGATTATGTCCAATTGTGTCTCTGGCCACTGATGTTTATAATGTTCAGTCTCTCTGGGGCTGCTGGGAGACTTTTCATTTCCTGAGGATCCGATTTCACCCAAACAGCTCCAGACTGGATCCCAATGAGTGTCGCTGTAATCTCACCGTGCCTGACAATCTGATCTGAGCGGGTTCAGTCCGATATAAACTCTCCTGCAATGAAGTCATTGAGCTGTAAATTCAGGACTGTTTCTAACTATATTGTAAATCGGGGACACTTCCTGTGTCCCTGACGACCATGTGGGCAGGAAGTGTATCCAGCTGCAGCTACTGGCAGACCGCATTGCGGCGCTGGAGCTGCAAATGGATGCATACTGGAGCATTCGCGATGCTGAGGACATCGTGGATAGCACGTTTAGGGAGTTGGTCACACCGCAGGTAAAGGGTGCACAGGCAGGAAGGGAGTGGGTGACCACCAGGCAGAGTAAGAGGTGCAGGGGTCCCCTGTGGACATCCCCCTCTCAAACAGATATACCACTTTGAATACTGTTGGGGGGGAAGCAGCCAACTTCCTGGCATCATGGGTGGCTCTGCTGCACAGGCTGGGAGGAAAAAGAGTGGTAGAGCTATAGTGATAGGGGACTCAATTGTAAGGGGAACAGATAGGCGTTTCTGCTGCCGCAACCGAGACTCCAGGATGGTGTGTTGCCTCCCTGGTGCAAGGGTCAAGGACGTCTCGGAGCGGCTACAGAAAATTTTGGAGGGGGAGGGCGAACAGCCAGTTGTCGTGGTGCACATAGGCATCAACGATATTGGTAAAAAATGGGATGAGGTCCTAAAAGCAGAATATAGGGAGTTAGGAGGTAAATTAAAAAATAGGACCTCAAAGGTAGTAATCTCAGGATTGCTACCAGTGCCACGTGCTAGTCAGAGTAGAAATAGGAGGATATTTCAAATGAATACGTGGCTAGAGGAATGGTGTAAGGGGGAGGGATTCAAATTCCTGGGACATTGGAACTGGTTCTGGGGGAGGTGGGACCAGTACAAATCGGACGGTTTGCACCTGGACAGGACCAGGACCGATGTCCTAGGGGGAGTGTTTGCTAGTGCTCTGGGGGAGGGTTTAAACTAAAATGGCAGGGGGTTGGGAACCTGAGCAGGGAGACAGAGGAATGGATAGAAGCAAAAGTCAGGAAGGAAAAAAACAAAGGTGGCAGTCAGAAATCAAGGGTGTAAATCAAACGTGGCCACAGTAAATAATAATTCTAAAAGGTCTAAGAGCGTTAAAAAAACAAGCCTGAAGGCTTTGTGTCTTAATGCGAGGAGCATTCGTAATAAGGTGGATGAATTAGCTGTGCAAATAGAGGTAAAAGAATAGGTTATGATTGGGATTACGGAACCATGGCTCCAGGGTGACCAAGGCTGGGAACTCAACATACAGGGGTATTCAATATTCAGGAAAGATAGGCAAAAAGGAAAAGGAGGTGGGGTAGCATTGCTGGTTAAAGAGGGAATTAACACAATTGTAAGGAAGGATAGTAGCTCTGATGATGTGGAATCTGTATGGGTAGAACTGAGAAATACCAAGGGGCAGAAAACGCTAGTGGGAGTGGTGTATAGACCCCCAAACAGTAATACGGAGGTTGGGGATGGCATTAACGGGGAAATTAGAGAAGTGTGCAATAAGAGTACAGCAGTTATCATGGGTGACTTTAATCTACATATAGATTGGGCTAACCAAATTAGTAACAATACTGTGGAGGAGGAATTCCTGGAGTGTATACGGGATGGTTTCCTGGACCAATATGTCGAGGAACCAACTAGAGATCAGGCCATCTTAGACTGGGTATTATGTAATGAGAAAGGATTAATTAGCAATCTTGTTGCGCGAGGCCCCTTGGGTTGGAGCGATCATAATATGATAGAATTCTTCATTAAGATGGAGAGTGAAGTAGTTGACTCAGAGACTAGGGTCCTGAATTTAAATAAAGGAAACTACGATGGTATGAGGCGTGAGTTGGGTAGGATTGATTGGGGAATGTCACTCAAGGGGTTGATGGTGGATAGGCAATGGCAACCATTCAAAGAACGCATGAATGAACTACAAAATTTGTTCATCCCAGTTTGGCATAAAAATAAAACAAAAAAGGTGACTCAACCATGGCTAACAAGGGAAATTAGGGATCGCATAAGATCCGAGAAGAGGACATATAAATTGGCCAGAAAAAGCAGAAAACCTGAGGATTGGGAGCAGAATAGGATTCAGCAAAGACGGACAAAGGGATTAATTAAGAGGGGGAAAATAGATTATGAGAGTAAGCTTGCAGAGAACATACAAACTGACTGTAAAAGCTTTTATAGATATGTGAAGAGAAAAAGATTGGTGAAGTCAAGCGTAGGTCCCTTGCAGTCAGAATCAGGGGAATTTATAATGGGGAACAAAGAAATGGCAGACCAATTAAATACATACTTTGGTTCTGTCTTCACAAAGAAGGACACAAATAACCCCCCAGATATGTCGGGGAACATAGGGTCTAATGAGAGGGAGGAAATGAAAGAAATCAGTATTTGTAGGGAAATAGTGTTAGGGAAATTGATCGGATTAAAGGCCGATAAATCCCCAGGGCCTGATAATCTACATCCTAGGGTACTTAACGAAGTGGCCCGAGAAATAGTAGATGCATTGCTGGTCATCTTCCAAAATTCTATAGACTCTGGAACAGTACCCATGGATTGGAGCGTAGCTAATGTTTCCCCACTATTCAAAAAAGGTGGTAGAGAGAAAACGGGTAATTATAGACCGGTAAGCCTGACATCGGTAGTGGGGAAAATTCTAAAGTCCATTATAAAAGATGTAATAGCTGAGCACTTGGAAAACAGTGACAGGATTGGACAAAGTCAACATGGATTTACAAAAGGTAAATCATGCTTGACTAATCTACTGGAATTTTTTGAGGATGTAACTGGTAAAATAGATAAGGGAGAACCAGTGGATGTGGTGTATTTGGATTTTCAGAAGGCTTTCGATAAGGTCCCGCATAAGAGATTAGCGTGTAAAGTTAAGGCACATGGGATTGGGGGCAAGGTATTGACTTGGATAGAGAACTGGTTGGCAGACAGAAAGCAAAGAGTTGGAATAAACGGGTCTTTTTCCGAGTGGCAGGCAGTGACTAGTGGGGTACCGCAGGGATCAATCCTAGGACCCCAGCTATTCACAATATATATTAATGATCTAGACAAGGGAATTGGATGTAATATCTCCAAGTTTGCAGACTACACAAAGCTGGGTGGGAGTGTGTGCCGTGATGTGGATGCCGAGAAACTCCAGTATGATTTGGACAGGTTGGGTGATTGGGCAGATGCATGGCAGATGCAATATAATGCGGATAAATGCGAGGTTATCCACTTTGGTGTCAAAAACAGGAAGGCAGATTATTATCTGAATGGCAATGGATTGGGAGAAGGGGAAGGGCAATGAGACCTGGGTGTCCTTGTGCACCAGTCGCTGAAGGTAAGCATGCAGGTGCAGCAGGCGGTTAAGAAGGCAAATGGTATGTTGGCCTTCGTAGCTAAAGGGTTCGAGTACAGGAACAAGGATGTCTTGCTGCAGTTGTACAGGGCCTTGGTGAGACCACATCTTGAGTATTGTGTGCCGTTTTGGTCGCCTTATCTGAAGAAGGATGTTCTTGCCATGGAGGGAGTGCAGCGAAGATTCACCAGGCTGATAGCTGGGATGGCAGGAATGACATATGAGGAGAGATTGGGTCGATTGGGCTTATACTCGCTGGAGTTTAGAAGAATGAGAGGGGATCTCATTGAAACTTATCAAATTCTAACAGGACTAGACAGACTAGATGCAGGAAGGATGTTCCCAATGGCGGGGGAGTCCAGAACCAGAGGTCACAGTCTAAGGATAAGGGGTAAGCCATTTAGGACTGAGATGAGGAGGAATTTCTTCACCCAGAGAGTGGTGAACCTGTGGAATTCTCTACCACAGAAGGCAGTCGAGGCCAATTCATTAAATATATTCAAGAAGGAGTTAGATATATTTCTTAAAGCTAAAGAGATAAAGGTATATGGAGAGAAGGCAGGGACAGGGTACTGACTTTGGATAATCAGCCATGATCTCATTAAATGGCGGAGTAGGGGCGAGGGGCTGAATGGCCTACTCCTGGTAATAATACCGTGGTACGGTGGGACAGGGGTTAGGTTACTGGCCCAGTAATCCCCAAAATGGGAGTTCCAATCTCACCATGGGGATGGAGACTGGGCAGAGGGAGATACTGCAGGTCCTGCTGGTAGACTCAGTCCCAGTCACAGTGTTCATTTCCCTCTTACAACCTTCTCTGAACAGACAGCACTTTTCAACAGAAACTCTGACTGTCCTGTCGACAGTCCTGGCAGGAGCTGGAAGGTCAAGTTATCCACCTGTCACCCTGTCCCTATCTCTCCCCTTCAATACACGGAGAGCACACACTCACACTATCACACACTCACACACACGCTCTCACACACACACTCACACACTCTCACACACACACTCACACACTCTCACACACACACTAACACTCACACTCTCAAACACACACCCGCTATCACAGACAATCACACGCTAGCACGCACTCTCAAACACACACTCATTCACAAACTCACACACACACACTGACAGGAAGGAGATGAGAAAAGCAGAGTCACTGACACAGTTTTTAACAAAGGAGATTGGAGATTAGAGGGGGTGATTCAGTCTCCCAGAAATTCAATCAGATTAATTCATAAATTGAATGTTTGAGTCAAAATGAAGCGGGTTCAATTTAATCCACTTTACATTTCAATGGATATTGTATAAAATGTAAATTAGATGAGCTTTCTCTTTTTAAACAGTGCCAGGTTTCCACTTTAAAGGAGATAGGGCCATTTGTGGATGTTTTAAAGGAGCGATGGTTTGTGGATGGTTGAAAGGAGCGATGGTTTGTGGATGGTTTAAAGGAGTGATGGTTTGTCGATGGTTTAAAGGAGTGATGGTTTGTGGATATGTTTAAAGGAGCGATGGTTTGTGGATGGTTTAAAGGAGTGATGGTTTGTGGATATGTTTAAAGGAGCGATGGTTTGTGGATGGTTTAAAGGAGTGATGGTTTGTCGATGGTTTAGAGGAGCAATGGTTTGTCGATGGTTTAAAGGAGCGATGGTTTGTGGATGGTTTAAAGGAGCGATGGTTTGTGGATGGGTTTAAAGGAGCGATGGTTTGTGGATGGTTCAAACGAGTGATGGTTTGTGGATGGTTTAAAGGAGCGATGGTGTGTCGTAGGATTAAAGGAGCGATGGTTTGTCGATGGTTTACAGGAGCGATGGTTTAAAGGAGTGATGATTTGTGGATGGATGAAAGGAGCGATGGTTTAAAGGAGCGATGATTTGTGGATGGATTTAAAGGAGCGATGGTTTAAAGGAGCGATGGTTTGTCGATGGTTTAAAGGAGCGATGGTTTGTAGATGGTTTATAGGAGCGATGGTTTGTGGATGGTTTAAAGGAGCGATGGTTTGTGGATGGTTTAAAGGAGCGATGGTTTGTCGATGGTTTAAAGGAGCGATGGTTTGTAGATGGTTTATAGGAGCGATGGTTTGTGGATGGTTTAAGGGAGCGATGCTTTGTCGATGGTTTAAAGGAGCAATGGTTTGTGGATGGTTAAAAGGAGCGAAGGTTTGTGGATGGTTCAAGGGAGCGATGCTTTGTCGATGGTTTAAAGGAGCAATGGTTTGTGGATGGTTCAAAGGTGCGATGGTTTGTGGATGGTTTAAAGCAGCGATGGTTTGTGGATGGTTCAAAGGTGCGATGGTTTGTGGATGGTTTAAAGGAGCGATGGTTTGTGGATGGGTTTGAAGGAGCGATGGTTTGTGGATGGTTTAAAGGAGCGATGATTTGTCGATGGTTCAAAGGAGCGATGATTTGTCGATGGTTCAAAGGAGCGATGGTTTGTGGATGGGTTTAAAGGAGCAAAGGTTTGTCGATGGTTCAAAGGAGCGATGGTTTATGGATGGGTTTGAAGGAGCAGTGGGTTGTGGATGGTTTAAAGTTGCGATGGTTTGTGGATAGTTTAAATGATCGATGGTTTCTCGCTGGTTTAAAGGAGCGATGGTTTGTGAATGGTTTAAAGGAGCGATGGTTTGTGGATGGTTTAAAGGTGCAATGGTTTGTGGATTGTTTAAAGGAGCGATGGTTTGTCGATGATTTAAAGGAGTGATGGTTTGTCGATGGTTTAAAGGAGCGATGGTTTGTGGATGGTTCAATGGAGCGATGGTTTGTGGATGGTTCAAAGGAGCGATGGTTTGTGGATGGTTTAAAGGAGCGATGGTTTGTGGATGGTTTAACGGAGCGATGGTTTGTGGATGGTTTAAAGAAGCGATGGTTTGTCGATGGTTTAAAGTAGCGATGGTTTGTGGATGGTTTAAAGGAGCGATGGTTTGTGGATGGTTTAACGGAGCGATGGTTTGTGGATGGTTTAAAGAAGCGATGGTTTGTCGATGGTTTAAAGTAGCGATGGTTTGTGGTTGGTTTAAAGGAGCGATGGTTTGTGGATGGTTTAAAGGAGCGATGGTTTGTGGATGGTTTAAAGGAGCGATGGTTTGTGGATAGTTTAAAGGAGCGATGGTTTGTCGATGGGTTTAAAGGAGCGATGGTTTGTAGATGGTTTAAAGGAGCGATGGTTTGTAGATGGTTTAAAGGAGCGATGGTTTGTGGATTGTTTAAAGGAGCGATGGTTTGTCGATGGTTTAAAGGAGCGATGGTGTGTGGATGGTTTAAAGGAGCGATGGTTTGTCGATGATTTAAAGCAGCGATGGTTTGTCGATGGTTTGTGGATGGTTTAAAGGAGCGATGGTTTGTGGATGGGTTTTAAGGAGCGATGTTTTGTCGATGGTTTAAAGGAGCGAAGGTTTGTGGATGGGTTTTAAGGAGCGATTGTTTGTCGATGGTTTAAAGGAGCGATGGTTTGTCGATGGTTTAAAGGAGCGATGGTTTGTGGATTGTTTAAAGGAGCGATGGTTTGTGGATGGTTTAAAGGAGCGATGGTTTGTGGATGATTTAAAGGAGCGATGGTTTGTGGATTGTTCAAAGGAGCGATGGTTTGTGGATGGTTTAAAGGAGCGATGGTTTGTGGATGGTTTAAAGGAGCGATGGTTTGTGGATGGTTTAAAGGAGCGATGGTTTGTGGATGGTTTAAAGGAGCAATGGTTTGTGGATGGTTTAAAGGAGCGATGGTTTGTCGATGGTTTAAAGGAGCGATGGTTTGTGGATGGTTTAAAGGAGCGATGGTTTGTGGATGGTTTAAAGGAGCAATGGTTTGTGGATGGTTTAAAGGAGCGATGGTTTGTCGATGGTTTAAAGGAGCGATGGTTTGTCGATGGTTTAAAGGAGCGATGGTTTGTGGATGATTTAAAGGTGCGATGGTTTGTGGATGGGTTTAAATGAGCGATGGTTTGTGGATGGTTTAAAGGAGCGATGGTTTGTGGATGGTTTAAACGAGCGATGATTTGTCGATGGTTCAAAGGAGCGATGATTTATCGATGGTTCAAAGGAGCGATGGTTTGTGGATGGGTTTAAAGGAGTGATGGTTTGTGGATGGGTTTGAATGAGCAGTGGGTTGTGGATGGTTTAAAGTTGCGATGGTTTGTGGATAGTTTAAATGATCGATGGTTTCTCGCTGGTTTAAAGGAGCGATGGTTTGTGGATGGGTTTAAAGGAGCGATGGTTTGTGAATGGTTTAAAGGAGCGATGGTTTGTGGATGGTTTAAAGGAGCGATGGTTTGTGGATCGGTTTAAAGGAGCGATGGTTTGTGGATGATTTAAAGGAGCGATGGTTTGTGGATGGGTTAAAGGAGCGATGGTTTGTGGATGGTTTAAAGGAGCGATGGTTTGTGGATGGTTTAAAGGAGCGATGGTTTGTCGATGGGTTTAAAGGAGCGATGGTTTGTAGATGGTTTAAAGGAGCGATGGTTTGTGGATGGTTTAAAGGAGCGATGGTTTGTCGATGGTTTAAAGGAGCGATGGTTTGTAGATGGTTTAAAGGAGCGATGGTTTGTGGATGGTTTAAAGGAGCGATGCTTTGTCGATGGTTTAAAGGAGCAATGGTTTGTGGATGGTTTAAAGGAGCGAAGGTTTGTGGATGGTTAAAGGAGCGATGCTTTGTCGATGGTTTAAAGGAGCGATGGTTTGTGGATGGTTCAAAGGAGCGATGGTTTGTGGATGGTTTAAAGGAGCGATGGTTTGTGGATGGTTTAAAGGAGCGATGGTTTGTGGATGGTTTAAAGGAGCGATGGTTTGTGGATGGTTTAAAGGAGCGATGGTTTGTGGATGGTTTAAAGGAGCGATGATTTGTCGATGGTTCAAAGGAGCGATGATTTGTCGATGGTTCAAAGGAGCGATGGTTTGTGGATGGTTTAAAGGAGCGAAGGTTTGTCGATGGTTCAAAGGAGCGATGGTTTATGGATGGGTTTGAAGGAGCGATGGTTGTGGATGGTTTAAAGTTGCGATGGTTTGTGGATAGTTTAAATGATCGATGGTTTCTCGCTGGTTTAAAGGAGCGATGGTTTGTGAATGGTTTAAAGGAGCGATGGTTTGTGGATGGTTTAAAGGTGCGATGGTTTGTGGATGGTTTAAAGGAGCGATGGTTTGTGGATGGTTTAAAGGAGCGATGGTTTGTGGATGGTTTAACGGAGCGATGGTTTGTGGATGGTTTAAAGAGCGATGGTTTGTGATGGTTTAAAGGAGCGATGGTTTGTGGATGGTTTAAAGGAGCGATGGTTTGTGGATGGTTTAAAGGAGCGATGGTTTGTGGATGGTTTAAAGGAGCGATGGTTTGTCGATGGTTTAAAGGAGCGATGGTTTGTGGATGGTTTAAAGGAGCGATGGTTTGTGGATGGTTTAAAGGAGCGATGGTTTGTGGATGGTTTAAAGGAGCGATGGTTTGTGGATTGTTTAAAGGAGCGATGGTTTGTGGATGGTTTAAAGGAGCGATGGTTTGTAGATGGTTTAAAGGAGCGATGGTTTGTAGATGGTTTAAAGGAGCGATGGTTTGTGGATTGTTTAAAGGAGCGATGGTTTGTCGATGGTTTAAAGGAGCGATGGTGTGTGGATGGTTTAAAGGAGCGATGGTTTGTCGATGATTTAAAGCAGCGATGGTTTGTCGATGGTTTGTGGATGGTTTAAAGGAGCGATGGTTTGTGGATGGGTTTTAAGGAGCGATGTTTTGTCGATGGTTTAAAGGAGCGAAGGTTTGTGGATGGGTTTTAAGGAGCGATTGTTTGTCGATGGTTTAAAGGAGCGATGGTTTGTCGATGGTTTAAAGGAGCGATGGTTTGTGGATTGTTTAAAGGAGCGATGGTTTGTGGATGGTTTAAAGGAGCGATGGTTTGTGGATGATTTAAAGGAGCGATGGTTTGTGGATTGTTCAAAGGAGCGATGGTTTGTGGATGGTTTAAAGGAGCGATGGTTTGTGGATGGTTTAAAGGAGCGATGGTTTGTGGATGGTTTAAAGGAGCGATGGTTTGTGGATGGTTTAAAGGAGCAATGGTTTGTGGATGGTTTAAAGGAGCGATGGTTTGTCGATGGTTTAAAGGAGCGATGGTTTGTGGATGGTTTAAAGGAGCGATGGTTTGTGGATGGTTTAAAGGAGCAATGGTTTGTGGATGGTTTAAAGGAGCGATGGTTTGTCGATGGTTTAAAGGAGCGATGGTTTGTCGATGGTTTAAAGGAGCGATGGTTTGTGGATGATTTAAAGGTGCGATGGTTTGTGGATGGGTTTAAATGAGCGATGGTTTGTGGATGGTTTAAAGGAGCGATGGTTTGTGGATGGTTTAAACGAGCGATGATTTGTCGATGGTTCAAAGGAGCGATGATTTATCGATGGTTCAAAGGAGCGATGGTTTGTGGATGGGTTTAAAGGAGTGATGGTTTGTGGATGGGTTTGAATGAGCAGTGGGTTGTGGATGGTTTAAAGTTGCGATGGTTTGTGGATAGTTTAAATGATCGATGGTTTCTCGCTGGTTTAAAGGAGCGATGGTTTGTGGATGGGTTTAAAGGAGCGATGGTTTGTGAATGGTTTAAAGGAGCGATGGTTTGTGGATGGTTTAAAGGAGCGATGGTTTGTGGATCGTTTAAAGGAGCGATGGTTTGTGGATTATTTAAAGGAGCGATGGTTTGTGGATGGGTTAAAGGAGCGATGGTTTGTGGATGGTTTAAAGGAGCGATGGTTTGTGGATAGTTTAAAGGAGCGATGGTTTGTCGATGGGTTTAAAGGAGCGATGGTTTGTAGATGGTTTAAAGGAGCGATGGTTTGTGGATTGTTTAAAGGAGCGATGGTTTGTCGATGGTTTAAAGGAGCCATGGTTTGTGGTTGGTTTAAAGGAGCGATGGTTTGTCGATGGTTTAAAGGAGCGATGGTTTGTCGATGATTTAAAGCAGCGATGGTTTGTCGATGGTTTGTGGATGGTTTAAAGGAGCGATGGTTTGTGGATGGTTTAAAGGAGCGATGGTTTGTGGATGGTTTAAAGGAGCGATGGTTTGTGGATGATTTAAAGGAGCGATGTTTTGTCGATGGTTTAAAGGAGCGAAGGTTTGTTGATGGGTTTTAAGGAGCGATGGTTTGTCGATGGTTTAAAGGAGCGATGGTTTGTGGATGATTTAAAGGTGCGATGGTTTGTGGATGGGTTTAAAGGAGTGATGGTTTGTGGATTGTTTAAAGGAGCAATGGTTTGTGGATGGTTTAAAGGAGCGATGGTTTGTCGATTTTTTAAAGGAGCGATGGTTTGTGGATGGTTTAAAGGAGCAATGGTTTGTCGACTTTTTAAAGGAGCGATGGTTTGTGGATGGTTTAAAGGAGCGATGTTTTGTCAATCGATTAAAGGAGCGATGGTTTGTGGATGGGTTTAAAGGAGTGATGGTTTGTGGATGGTTTAAAGGAGAGATGGTTTGTCGATGGTTTAAAAAAGCGATGGTTTGTCGATGGTGTAAAGGAGTGATGGTTTGTGGATGGTTTAAAGGAGCGATGGTTTGTGGATGGTTTAAAGGTGCGATGGTTTGTGGATGGTTTAAAGGAGCGATGTTTTGTCGATCGATTAAAGGAGCGATGGTTTGTGGATTGTTTAAAGGAGCGATGGTTTGTGGATGGGTTTAAAGGAGCGATGGTTTGTGGATGGTTTAAAATAGCAATGGTTTAAAGGACGATGGTTTGTGGATGGTTTAAAGGAGCGAATGTTTGTGGATGGTTTAAAGGAGCGATGGTTTGTCGATGGTTTAAAGGAGCGATGGTTTCTCGATGGTTTAAAGGAGCGATGGTTTGTGGATGGTTTAAAGGAGCGATGGTCTGTCGATGGGTTTAAAGGAGCGATGGTTTGTGGATGGTTTAAATGAGCGATGGTTTGTGGATGGTTTAAAGGAGCGATGGTTTGTGGATGGTTTAAAGGAGCGATGGTTTGTGGATAGTTTAAAGGAGTGATGGTTTGTCGATGGGTTTAAAGGAGCGATGGTTTGTAGATGGTTTAAAGGAGTGATGGTTTGTAGATGGTTTAAAGGAGCGATGGTTTGTGGATTGTTTAAAGAAGCGATGGTTTGTCGATGGTTTAAAGGAGCCATGGTTTGTGGATGGTTTAAAGGAGCGATGGTTTGTCGATGGTTTAAAGTAGCGATGGTTTGTCGATGATTTAAAGCAGCGATGGTTTGTCGATGGTTTGTGGATGGTTTAAAGGAGCAATGGTTTGTGGATGGTTTAAAGGAGCGATGGTTTGTGGATGGTTTAAAGGAGCGATGGTTTGTGGATGATTTAAAGGAGCGATGTTTTGTCGATGGTTTAAAGGAGCGAAGGTTTGTGGATGGGTTTTAAGGAGCGATGGTTTGTCGATGGTTTAAAGGAGCGATGGCTTGTGGATGATTTAAAGGTGCGATGGTTTGTGGATGGGTTTAAAGGAGCAATGGTTTCTGGATGGTTGAAAGGAGCGATGGTTTGTGGATTGTTTAAAGGAGCAATGGTTTGTGGATGGTTTAAAGGAGTGATGGTTTGTCGATGGTTTAAATGAGCGATGGTTTGTGGATGGTTTAAAGGAGCGATGGTTTGTCGATGGTTTTAAGCAGCGATGATTTGTGGATGGTTCAAAGGTGCGATGGTTTGTGGATGGTTTAAATGAGCGATGGTTTGTGGATGGGTTTGAAGGAGCGATGGTTTGTGGATGGTTTAAAGGAGCGATGATTTGTCGATGGTTCAAAGGAGCGATGATTTATCGATGGTTCAAAGGAGCGATGGTTTGTGGATGGTTTAAAGGAGCGAAGGTTTGTCGATGGTTCAAAGGAGCGATGGTTTATGGATGGGTTTAAAGGAGCGATGGTTTGTGGATGTGTTTAAAGGAGCGATGGTTTGTGGATGGGTTTAAAGGAGCGATGGTTTGTGGATGGGTTTGATTGAGCAGTGGTTTGTGGATGGTTTAAAGGAGCGATGGTTTGTGGATGATTTAAATGATCGATGGTTTGTCGCTGGTTTAAAGGAGCGATGGTCTGTGGATGGTTTAAAGGAGCGATGGTTTGTGGATGGGTTTAAAGGAGCAATGGTTTGTTAATGGTTTAAAGGAGTGATGGTTTGTGGATGGTTTAAAGGAGCGATGGTTTGTGGATGGTTTAAAGGAGCGATGGTTTGTGGATGGTTTAAAGGAGCAATGGTTTGTGGATGGTTTAAAGGAGCGATGGTTTGTGAATGGTTTAAAGGAGCGATGGTTCGTGGATGGTTGAAAGGAGCGATGGTTTGTCGATGGTTTAAAGTAGCGATGGTTTGTGGATGGTTTAAAGGAGCGATGATTTGTGGATGGTTTAAAGGTGCGATGGTTTGTCGATGTTTTAAAGGAGCGATGTTTTGTGGATGGTTGAAAGGAGCGATGGTTTGTGGATGGGTTTAAAGGAGCAATGGTTTGTCGATGGTTTAAAGTAGCGATGGTTTGTGGATGGTTTAAAGGTGCGATGGTTTGTGGATGGTTTAAAGAAGCGATGGTTTGTGGATTGTTTAAAGGAGCGATGGTTTGTCGATGGTTTAAAGTAGCGATGGTTTGTGGATGGTTTAAAGGAGCGATGGTTTGTGGATGGTTTAAAGGAGCGATGGTTTGTGGATGGGTTTAAAGGAGCAATGGTTTGTGGATGGTTTAAAGGAGCGATGGTTTGTCGATGGTTTGAAGGAGCGATGGTTTGTGGATGGTTTAAAGGAGTGATGGTTTGTGGATGGTTTAAAGGAGCGATGGTTTGTGGATGGTTTAAAGGAGCGATGGTTTGTGGATGGTTTAAAGGAGCGATGGTTTGTGGATGGTTTAAAGGAGCGATGGTTTGTCGATGGTTTAAAGGAGCGATGGTTTGTGGATGGTTTAAAGGAGCGATGGTTTGTGGATGGTTTAAAGGAGCGATGGTTTGTCGATGGTTTAAAGGAGCGATGGTTTGTGGATGGGTTTAAAGGAGCGATGGTTTGTGGATGGTTTAAAGGAGCGATGGTTTGTGGATGGGTTTAAAGGAGCGATGGTTTGTGGATGGGTTTAAAGGAGCGATGGTTTGTGGATGGTTTAAATGAGCGATGGTTTGTGGATGGTTTAAAGGAGCGATGGTTTGTGGATGGTTTAAAGGAGCGATGGTTTGTGGATGGTTTAAAGGAGCGATGATTTGTCGATGGTTCAAAGGAGCGATGGTTTATCGATGGTTCAAAGGAGCGATGGTTTGTGGATGGTTTAAAGGAGCGATGGTTTGTGGATGGTTTAAAGGAGCGATGGTTTGTGGATGGTTTAAAGGAGCGATGGTTTATGGATGGGTTTAAAGGAGCGATGGTTTGTGGATGGGTTTAAAGGAGTGATGGTTTGTGGATGGGTTTAAAGGAGCGATGGTTTGTGGATGGGTTTAAAGGAGCAGTGGTTTGTGGATGGTTTAAAGGAGCGATGGTTTGTGGATGGTTTAAATGATCGATGGTTTGTCGCTGGTTTAAAGGAGCGATGGTCTGTGGATGGTTTAAAGGAGCGATGGTTTGTGGATGGTTTAAAGGAGCGATGGTTCGTGGATGGTTGAAAGGAGCAATGGTTTGTCGATGGTTTAAAGGAGCGATGGTTTGTGGATGGTTTAAAGGAGCGATGGTTTGTGGATGGTTTAAAGGAGCGATGGTTTGTGGATGGTTTAAAGGAGCGATGGTTTGTGGATGGTTTAAAGGAGCGATGGTTTGTCGATGGGTTTAAAGGAGCAGTGGTTTGTGGATGGTTTAAAGGAGCGATGGTTTGTGGATGGTTTCAATGATCGATGGTTTGTCGATGGTTTAAAGGAGCGATGGTTTGTGGAATGTTTAAAGGAGCGAGGGTTTGTGGATGGTTTAAAGGAGTGATGTTTGTGAATGGTTTAAAGGAGCGATGGTTCGTGGATGGTTGAAAGGAGCGATGGTTTGTCGATGGTTTAAAGGAGCGATGGTTTGTGGATGGTTTAAAGGAGCGATGGTTTGTGGATGTTTGAAAGGAGCGATGGTTTGTGGATGGTTTAAAGGAGCGATGGTTCGTGGATGGTTTAAAGGAGCAATGGTTTGTGGATGGTTGAAAGGAGCGATGGTTTGTGGATGGTTTAAAGAAGCGATGGTTTGTGGATGGTTTAAAGGAGCAATGGTTTGTGGATGGTTGAAAGGAGCGATGGTTTGTGGATGGTTTAAAGAAGTGATGGTTTGTGGATTTTTTAAAGGAGCGATGGTTTGTGGATGGTTTAAAGGAGCGATGGTTTGTCCATGGTTTAAAGGAGCGATGGTTTGTCGATTTTTTAAAGGAGCGATGGTTTGTGGATGGTTTAAAGGAGCGATGTTTTGTCGATCGATTAAAGGAGCGATGGTTTGTGGATGGGTTTAAAGGAGTGATGGTTTGTGGATGGTTTAAAGGAGAGATGGTTTGTGGATAGTTTAAAGGAGCGATGGTTTGTCGATGGTTTAAAGGAGCGATGGTTTGTGGATGGTTTAAAGGAGTGATGGTTTGTGGATGGGTTTAAAGGAGCGATGGTTTGTGGATGGTTTAAAGGAGCGATGGTTTGTGGATGGGTTTAAAGGAGCGATGGTTTGTGGATGGTTTAAAGGAGCGATGGTTTGTGGATGGTTTAAAGGAGCGATGGTTTGTGGATGGTTTAAAGGAGCGATGGTTTGTGGATTATTTAAAGGAGCGATGGTTTGTGGATCGTTTAAAGGATCGATGGTTTGTGGATGGTTTAAATGTGCGATGGTTTGTGGATGGTTTAAAGGAGCGATGGTTTGTGGATGGTTTAAAGGTGCGATGGTTTGTGGATGGTTTAAAGGAGCGATGGTTTGTGGATCGTTTAAAGGAGCGATGGTTTGTGGATGGTTCAAAGGAGCGATGGTTTGTGGATGGTTCAATGGAGCGATGGTTTGTCGATGGTTTAAATGATCGATGGTTTGTGGATGAGTTAAAAGAAGCGATGATTTGTGGATGGTTTAAAGGAGCGATGGTTTGTGGATGGGTTTAAAGGAGCGATGGTTTTTGGATGGTTTAAATGAGCGATGGTTTGTGGATGGTTTAAAGGAGCGATGGTTTGTCGATGAGTTAAAAGGAGCGATGATTTGTGGATGGTTTAAAGGAGCGATGGTTTGTCGATGAGTTAAAAGGAGCGATGGTTTGTGGATGGTTTAAAGGAGCGATGGTTTGTGGATGGTTTAAAGGAGCGATGGTTTGTGGATGATTTAAAGGAGCGATGGTTTGTGGATGTTTTAATGGAGCGATGGATTGTGGATGGTTTAAAGGAGCGATGGTTTGTGAATGGTTTAAAGGAGCGATGGTTTGTCGATGGGTTTAAAGCAGCGATGGTTTAATGGAGCGATGGATTGTGGATGGTTTAAAGGAGCGATGGTTTGTGGATGGTTTAAAGCCGCGATGGTTTGTAGATGGTTTAATGGAGCGATGGATTGTGGATGGTTTAAAGGAGCGATGGTTTGTCGATGGTTTAAAGGAGCGATGGTTTGTTGATGTTTTAAACGAGCGATGATTTGTAGATGGTTTAAAGGAGCGATGGTTAGTGGATGGTTTAAAGGAGTGATGGTTTGTGGATGCGTATAAAGGAGCGATGGTTTGTGGATGGTTTAAAGGAGCGATGGTGTGTGGATGGTTCAAAGGAGCGATGGTTTGTGGATGGTTTAAAGGAGCGATGGTTTGTGGATGGTTTAAAGGAGCGATGGTTTGTGGATGGTTCAAAGGAGCGATGGTTTGTGGATGGTTTAAAGGAGCGATGGTTTGTGGATGGTTTAAAGGAGCGATGGTTTGTGGATGGTTTAAAGGAGCAATGGTTTGTGGATGGTTTAAAGGAGCAATGGTTTGTGGATGGTTCAAAGGAGCGATGGTTTGTGGATGGTTCAAAGGAGCGATGGTTTGTGGATGGTTTAAAGCAGCGATGGTTTGTCGATGGTTTAAATGATCGATGGTTTGTGAATGGTTTACAGGAGCGATGGTTTGTCGATGGTTTAAAGGAGCGATGGTTTGTGGATGGTTTAAAGGAGCGATGGTTTGTGGATGGGTTTAAAGGTGCGATGGTTTGAAGGAGCGATGGTTTGTGGATGGTTTAAAGGAGCGATGGTTTGTCGATGGGTTTAAAGCAGCGATGGTTTGTCGATGGTTTAAATGAGCGATGGTTTGTGGATGGGTTTAAAGGAGTGATGGTTTAAAGGAGTGATGGTTTGTGGATGGTTTGAAGGAGCGATGGTTTGTCGATGGGTTTAAAGGAGTGATGGTTTGTCGATGGTTTAAAGGAGCGATGTTTTGTCGATGGTTTAAAGGAGCGAAGGTTTGTTGATGGGTTTTAAGGAGCGATGGTTTGTCGATGGTTTAAAGGAGCGATGGTTTGTGGATGATTTAAAGGTGCGATGGTTTGTGGATGGGTTTAAAGGAGTGATGGTTTGTGGATTGTTTAAAGGAGCAATGGTTTGTGGATGGTTTAAAGGAGCGATGGTTTGTGGATGGTTTAAAGGAGCGATGGTTTGTCGATGGTTTAAAGGAGCAATGGTTTGTCGACTTTTTAAAGGAGCGATGGTTTGTGGATGGTTTAAAGGAGCGATGTTTTGTCGATCGATTAAAGGAGCGATGGTTTGTGGATGGGTTTAAAGGAGTGATGGTTTGTGGATGGTTTAAAGGAGAGATGGTTTGTCGATGGTTTAAAAAAGCGATGGTTTGTGGATGGTGTAAAGGAGTGATGGTTTGTGGATGGTTTAAAGGAGCGATGGTTTGTGGATGGTTTAAAGGAGCGATGGTTTGTGAATGGGTTTAAAGGTGCGATGGTTTGTGGATGGTTTAAAGGAGCGATGTTTTGTCGATCGATTAAAGGAGCGATGGTTTGTGGATTGTTTAAAGGAGCGATGGTTTGTGGATGGGTTTAAAGGAGCGATGGTTTGTGGATGGTTTAAAATAGCAATGGTTTAAAGGACGATGGTTTGTGGATGGTTTAAAGGAGCGATGGTTTGTGGATGGTTTAAAGGAGCGATGGTTTGTCGATGGTTTAAAGGAGCGATGGTTTCTTGATGGTTTAAAGGAGCGATGGTCTGTCGATGGGTTTAAAGGAGCGATGGTTTGTGGATGGTTTAAATGAGCGATGGTTTGTGGATGGTTTAAAGGAGCGATGGTTTGTGGATGGTTTAAAGGAGCGATGGTTTGTGGATAGTTTAAAGGAGTGATGGTTTGTCGATGGGTTTAAAGGAGCGATGGTTTGTAGATGGTTTAAAGGAGTGATGGTTTGTAGATGGTTTAAAGGAGCGATGGTTTGTGGATTGTTTAAAGAAGCGATGGTTTGTCGATGGTTTAAAGGAGCCATGGTTTGTGGATGGTTTAAAGGAGCGATGGTTTGTCGATGGTTTAAAGTAGCGATGGTTTGTCAATGATTTAAAGCAGCGATGGTTTGTCGATGGTTTGTGGATGGTTTAAAGGAGCAATGGTTTGTGGATGGTTTAAAGGAGCGATGGTTTGTGGATGGTTTAAAGGAGCGATGGTTTGTGGATGATTTAAAGGAGCGATGTTTTGTCGATGGTTTAAAGGAGCGAAGGTTTGTGGATGGGTTTTAAGGAGCGATGGTTTGTCGATGGTTTAAAGGAGCGATGGCTTGTGGATGATTTAAAGGTGCGATGGTTTGTGGATGGGTTTAAAGGAGCGATGGTTTGTGGATTGTTTAAAGGAGCAATGGTTTGTGGATGGTTTAAAGGAGCGATGGTTTGTCGATGGTTTAAATGAGCGATGGTTTGTGGATGGTTTAAAGGAGCGAAGGTTTGTGGATGGTTTTAAGCAGCGATGATTTGTGGATGGTTCAAAGGTGCGATGGTTTGTGGATGGTTTAAATGAGCGATGGTTTGTGGATGGTTTAAAGGAGCGATGATTTGTCGATGGTTCAAAGGAGCGATGATTTATCGATGGTTCAAAGGAGCGATGGTTTGTGGATGGTTTAAAGGAGCGAAGGTTTGTCGATGGTTCAAAGGAGCGATGGTTTATGGATGGGTTTAAAGGAGCGATGGTTTGTGGATGTGTTTAAAGGAGCGATGGTTTGTGGATGGGTTTAAAGGAGCGATGGTTTGTGGATGGGTTTGATTGAGCAGTGGTTTGTGGATGGTTTAAAGGAGCGATGGTTTGTGGATGATTTAAATGATCGATGGTTTGTCGCTGGTTTAAAGGAGCGATGGTCTGTGGATGGTTTAAAGGAGCGATGGTTTGTGGATGGGTTTAAAAGAGCGATGGTTTGTGATGGTTTAAAGGAGCGATGGTTTGTGGATGGTTTAAAGGAGCGATGGTTTGTGGATGGTTTAAAGGAGCGATGGTTTGTGGATGGTTTAAAGGAGCGATGGTTTGTCGATGGTTTAAAGGAGCGATGGTTTGTGGATGGTTTAAAGGAGCGATGGTTTGTGGATGGTTTAAAGGAGCGATGGTTTGTGGATGGTTTAAAGGAGCGATGGTTTGTGGATGGGTTTAAAGGAGCGATGGTTTGTGGATGGTTTAAAGGAGCGATGGTTTGTGGATGGTTTAAAGGAGCGATGGTTTGTGGATGGTTTAAAGGAGCGATGGTTTGTCGATGGGTTTAAAGGAGCGATGGTTTGTGGATGGGTTTAAAGGAGCGATGGTTTGTGGATGGTTTAAAGGAGCGATGGTTTGTCGATGGTTTAAAGGAGCGATGGTTTGTGGATGGTTTAAAGGAGTGATGGTTTGTGGATGGTTTAAAGGAGCGATGGTTTGTGGATGGTTTAAAGGAGAGATGGTTTGTGGATAGTTTAAAGGAGCGATGGTTTGTCGATGGTTTAAAGGAGCGATGGTTTGTGGATGGTTTAAAGGAGCGATGGTTTGTGGATGGTTTAAAGGAGCGATGGTTTGTCGATGGTTTAAAGGAGCGATGGTTTGTGGATGGGTTTAAAGGAGCGATGGTTTGTGGATGGTTTAAAGGAGCGATGGTTTGTGGATGGTTCAAAGGAGCGATGGTTTGTGGATGGTTTAAATGAGCGATGGTTTGTGGATGGTTTAAAGGAGCGATGGTTTGTGGATGGTTTAAAGGAGCGATGGTTTGTGGATGGTTTAAAGGAGCGATGATTTGTCGATGGTTCAAAGGAGCGATGATTTATCGATGGTTCAAAGGAGCGATGGTTTGTGGATGGTTTAAAGGAGCGATGGTTTGTGGATGGTTTAAAGGAGCGATGGTTTGTGGATGGTTTAAAGGAGCGATGGTTTATGGATGGGTTTAAAGGAGCGATGGTTTGTGGATGGGTTTAAAGGAGTGATGGTTTGTGGATGGGTTTAAAGGAGCGATGGTTTGTGGATGGGTTTAAAGGAGCAGTGGTTTGTGGATGGTTTAAAGGAGCGATGGTTTGTGGATGGTTTAAATGATCGATGGTTTGTCGCTGGTTTAAAGGAGCGATGGTCTGTGGATGGTTTAAAGGAGCGATGGTTTGTGGATGGTTTAAAGGAGCGATGGTTCGTGGATGGTTGAAAGGAGCAATGGTTTGTCGATGGTTTAAAGGAGCGATGGTTTGTGGATGGTTTAAAGGAGCGATGGTTTGTGGATGGTTTAAAGGAGCGATGGTTTGTGGATGGTTTAAAGGAGCGATGGTTTGTGGATGGTTTAAAGGAGCGATGGTTTGTCGATGGGTTTAAAGGAGCAGTGGTTTGTGGATGGTTTAAAGGAGCGATGGTTTGTGGATGGTTTCAATGATCGATGGTTTGTCGATGGTTTAAAGGAGCGATGGTTTGTGGATGGTTTAAAGGAGCGATGGTTTGTGGATGGTTTAAAGGAGCGATGGTTTGTGGATGGTTTAAAGGAGCGATGGTTTGTGGATGGTTTAAAGGAGCGATGGTTTGTCGATGGTTTAAAGGAGCGATGGTTTGTGGATGGTTTAAAGGAGCGATGGTTTGTGGATGGTTTAAAGGAGCGATGGTTTGTGGATGGTTTAAAGGAGCGATGGTTTGTGGATGGTTTAAAGGAGCGATGGTTTGTGGATGGTTTAAAGGAGCGATGGTTTGTGGATGGTTTAAAGGAGCGATGGTTTGTGGATGGTTTAAAGGAGCGATGGTTTGTGGATGGTTTAAAGGAGCGATGGTTTGTGGATGGTTTAAAGGAGCGATGGTTTGTGGATGGTTTAAAGGAGCGATGGTTTGTGGATGGTTTAAAGGAGCGATGGTTTGTGGATGGTTTAAAGGAGCGATGGTTTGTCGATGGTTTAAAGGAGCGATGGTTTGTCGATCGATTAAAGGAGCGATGTTTTGTCGATCGATTAAAGGAGCGATGGTTTGTGGATGGGTTTAAAGGAGTGATGGTTTGTGGATGGTTTAAAGGAGCGATGGTTTGTGGATAGTTTAAAGGAGCGATGGTTTGTCGATGGTTTAAAGGAGCGATGGTTTGTGGATGGTTTAAAGGAGCGATGGTTTGTGGATGGTTTAAAGGAGCGATGGTTTGTCGATGGTTTAAAAGAGCGATGGTTTGTGGATGGTTTAAAGGAGCGATGGTTTGTGGATGGTTTAAAGGAGCGATGTTTTGTGGATGGTTTAAAGGAGCGATGGTTTGTGGATGGTTTAAAGGAGCGATGGTTTGTGAATGGGTTTAAAGGCGCGATGGTTTGTGAATGGGTTTAAAGGAGCGATGTTTTGTCAATCGATTAAAGGAGCGATGGTTTGTGGATGGTTTAAAATAGCAATGGTTTAAAGGAGCGATGGTTTGTGGATGGTTTAAAGGAGCGATGGTTTGTCGATGGTTTAAAGGAGCGACGGTTTCTCGATGGTTTAAAGGAGCGATGGTTTTTGGATGGGTTTAAAGGAGCGATGGTTTGTAGATGGTTTATAGGAGCGATGGTTTGTGGATGATCTAAAGGAGCGATGATTTATCGATGGTTCAAAGGAGCGATGATTTATCGATGGTTCAATTGAGCGATGGTTTGTGGATGGTTTAAAGCAGCGATGGTTTGTGGATGGTTTAAAGGAGCAATGGTTTGTCGCTGGTTTAAAGGAGCGATGGTCTGTGGATGGTTTAAAGGAGTGATGGTTTGTGGATGGGTTTAAAGGAGCGATGGTTTGTGGATGGTTTAAAGGAGCGATGGTTTGTGGATGGTTTAAAGGAGCGATGGTTTGTGGATGGTTTAAAGGAGTGATGGTTTGTGGATGGGTTTAAAGGAGCGATGGTTTGTGGATGGTTTAAAGGAGTGATGGTTTGTGGATGGTTTAAAGGAGCGATGGTTTGTGGATGGTTTGAAGGAGCGATGGTTTGTGGATGGTTTAAAGGAGCGATGGTTTGTGGATTATTTAAAGGAGCGATGGTTTGTGGATGGGTTAAAGGAGCGATGGTTTGTGGATGGTTTAAAGGAGCGATGGTATATCGATGGTTTAAAGAAGCGATGGTTTGTGGATTATTTAAAGGAGCGATGGTTTGTCGATGGTTTAAAGGAGCGATGGTTTGTGGATTGTTTAAAGGAGCGATGGTTTGTCGATGATTTAAAGGTGCGATGGTTTGTGGATGGTTTAAAGGAGCGATGGTTTGTCGATGGTTTAAAGGAGCGATGGTTTGTCGATGTTTCAATGGAGCGATGGTTTGTGGATGGTTTAAAGGAGCGATTGTTTGTGGATGGTTTAAAGGAGCGATGGTTTGTGGATGGATTTAAGGAGCGATGGTTTGTGGTTGGTTTAAAGGAGCGATGGTTTGTCGATGGTTTAAAGGAGCGATGGTTTGTGGATGGTTTAAAGGAGCGATGGTTTGTCGATGGTTTAAAGGAGCGATGGTTTGTGGATGGTTTAAAGGAGCGATGGTTTGTGGATGGTTTAAAGGAGCGATGGTTTGTGGATGGTTTAAAGGAGCGATGGTTTGTGGATGGTTTAAAGGAGCGATGGTTTGTGGATGGTTTAAAGGAGCGATGGTTTGTGGATGGTTTAAAGGAGCGATGGTTTGTGGATGGTTTAAAGGAGCGATGGTTTGTGGATGGTTTAAAGGAGCGATGGTTTGTGGATGGTTTAAAGGAGCGATGGTTTGTGGATGGTTTAAAGGAGCGATGGTTTGTGGATGGTTTAAAGGAGCGATGGTTTGTGGATGGTTTAAAGGAGCGATGGTTTGTGGATGGTTTAAAGGAGCGATGGTTTGTGGATGGTTTAAAGGAGCGATGGTTTGTGGATGGTTTAAAGGAGCGATGGTTTGTGGATGGTTTAAAGGAGCGATGGTTTGTGGATGGTTTAAAGGAGCGATGGTTTGTGGATGGTTTAAAGGAGCGATGGTTTGTGGATGGTTTAAAGGAGCGATGGTTTGTGGATGGTTTAAAGGAGCGATGGTTTGTGGATGG
Organism: Squalus acanthias; assembly: GCA_030390025.1. NCBI lineage: Eukaryota > Metazoa > Chordata > Chondrichthyes > Squaliformes > Squalidae > Squalus > Squalus acanthias. Next base: position 117,824 of record JASTWF010000116.1, on the reverse strand, counting down.
TTTAAAGGAGCGATGGTTTGTGGATGGTTTAAAGGAGCGATGGTTTGTGGATGGTTTAAAGGAGCGATGGTTTGTGGATGGTTTAAAGGAGCGATGGTTTGTGGATGGTTTAAAGGAGCGATGGTTTGTGGATGGTTTAAAGGAGCGATGGTTTGTGGATGGTTTAAAGGAGCGATGGTTTGTGGATGGTTTAAAGGAGCGATGGTTTGTGGATGGTTTAAAGGAGCGATGGTTTGTGGATGGTTTAAAGGAGCGATGGTTTGTGGATGGTTTAAAGGAGCGATGGTTTGTGGATGGTTTAAAGGAGCGATGGTTTGTGGATGGTTTAAAGGAGCGATGGTTTGTGGATGGTTTAAAGGAGCGATGGTTTGTGGATGGTTTAAAGGAGCGATGGTTTGTGGATGGTTTAAAGGAGCGATGGTTTGTGGATGGTTTAAAGGAGCGATGGTTTGTGGATGGTTTAAAGGAGCGATGGTTTGTGGATGGTTTAAAGGAGCGATGGTTTGTGGATGGTTTAAAGGAGCGATGGTTTGTGGATGGTTTAAAGGAGCGATGGTTTGTCGATGGTTTAAAGGAGCGATGGTTTGTGGATGGTTTAAAGGAGCGATGGTTTGTGGATGGTTTAAAGGAGCGATGGTTTGTCGATGGTTTAAAGGAGCGATGGTTTGTGGATGGTTTAAAGGAGCGATGGTTTGTGGATGGTTTAAAGGAGCGATGGTTTGTGGATGGTTTAAAGGAGCGATGGTTTGTCGATGGTTTAAAGGAGCGATGGTTTGTGGATGGTTTAAAGGAGCGATGGTTTGTGGATGGTTTAAAGGAGCGATGGTTTAAAGGAGCGATGGTTTGTGGATGGTTTAAAGGAGCGATGGTTTGTGGATGGTTTAAAGGAGCGATGGTTTGTGGATGGTTTAAAGGAGCGATGGTTTGTGGATGGTTTAAAGGAGCGATGGTTTGTGGATGGTTTAAAGGAGCGATGGTTTGTGGATGGTTTAAAGGAGCGATGGTTTGTGGATGGTTTAAAGGAGCGATGGTTTGTGGATGGTTTAAAGGAGCGATGGTTTGTGGATGGTTTAAAGGAGCGATGGTTTGTGGATGGTTTAAAGGAGCGATGGTTTGTGGATGGTTTAAAGGAGCGATGGTTTGTGGATGGTTTAAAGGAGCGATGGTTTGTGGATGGTTTAAAGGAGCGATGGTTTGTCGATGGTTTAAAGGAGCGATGGTTTGTGGATGGTTTAAAGGAGCGATGGTTTGTGGATGGTTTAAAGGAGCGATGGTTTGTGGATGGTTTAAAGGAGCGATGGTTTGTGGATGGTTTAAAGGAGCGATGGTTTGTGGATGGTTTAAAGGAGCGATGGTTTGTGGATGGTTTAAAGGAGCGATGGTTTGTGGATGGTTTAAAGGAGCGATGGTTTGTGGATGGTTTAAAGCAGCGATGGTTTGTCGATGGTTTAAATGATCGATGGTTTGTGAATGGTTTACAGGAGCGATGGTTTGTCGATGGTTTAAAGGAGCGATGGTTTGTGGATGGTTTAAAGGAGCGATGGTTTGTGGATGGTTTAAAGGTGCGATGGTTTGAAGGAGCGATGGTTTGTGGATGGTTTAAAGGAGCGATGGTTTGTCGATGGGTTTAAAGCAGCGATGGTTTGTCGATGGTTTAAATGAGCGATGGTTTGTGGATGGGTTTAAAGGAGTGATGGTTTAAAGGAGTGATGGTTTGTGGATGGTTTGAAGGAGCGATGGTTTGTCGATGGGTTTAAAGGAGTGATGGTTTGTCGATGGTTTAAAGGAGCGATGGTTTGTGGATGGGTTTAAAGGAGTGATGGTTTAAAGGAGCGAAGGTTTGTGGATGGTTTAAAGGAGCGATGGTTTGTCGATGGGTTTAAAGCAGCGATGGTTTGTCGATGGTTTAAATGAGCGATGGTTTGTGGATGGGTTTAAAGGAGTGATGGTTTAAAGGAGTGATGGTTTGTGGATGGTTTAAAGGAGCGATGGTTTGTCGATGGGTTTAAAGGAGCGTTGGTTTGTGGATGGTTTAAAGGTGCGATGGTTAGTGGATAGTTTAAAGGAGCGATGGTTTGCGGATGATTTAAAGGAGCGATGGTTTGTGGATGGTTTAAAGGAGCGATGGTTTATGGATGGGTTTAAAGGTGCAATGGTTTGAAGGAGTGATGGTTTGTGGATGGTTTAAAGGAGCGATGGTTTGTCGATGGGTTTAAAGCAGCGATGGTTTGTAGATGGTTTAATGGAGCGATGGATTGTGGATGCGTATAAAGGAGCGATGGTTTGTGGATGGTTTAAAGGAGCGATGGTTTGTGGATGGTTTAAAGCCGCGATGGTTTGTAGATGGTTTAATGGAGCGATGGATTGTGGATGGTTTAAAGGAGCGATGGTTTGTCGATGGTTTAAACGAGCGATGGTTTGTAGATGGTTTAAAGGAGCGATGGTTTGTGGATGGTTTAAAGGAGCGATGGTTTGTGGATGGTTTAAAGGAGCGATGGTTTGTGGATGGTTTAAAGGAGCGATGGTTTGTGGATGGTTTAAAGGAGCGATGGTTTGTGGATGGTTTAAAGGAGCGATGGTTTGTGGATGGTTTAAAGGAGCGATGGTTTGTGGATGGTTTAAAGGAGCGATGGTTTGTGGATGGTTTAAAGGAGCGATGGTTTGTGGATGGTTTAAAGGAGCGATGGTTTGTGGATGGTTTAAAGGAGCGATGGTTTGTGGATGGTTTAAAGGAGCGATGGTTTGTGGATGGTTTAAAGGAGCGATGGTTTGTGGATGGTTTAAAGGAGCGATGGTTTGTGGATGGTTTAAAGGAGCGATGGTTTGTGGATGGTTTAAAGGAGCGATGGTTTGTGGATGGTTTAAAGGAGCGATGGTTTGTGGATGGTTTAAAGGAGCGATGGTTTGTGGATGGTTTAAAGGAGCGATGGTTTGTGGATGGTTTAAAGGAGCGATGGTTTGTGGATGGTTTAAAGGAGCGATGGTTTGTGGATGGTTTAAAGGAGCGATGGTTTGTGGATGGTTTAAAGGAGCGATGGTTTGTGGATGGTTTAAAGGAGCGATGGTTTGGATGGTTTAAAGGAGCGATGGTTTGTGGATGGTTTAAAGGAGCGATGGTTTGTGGATGGTTTAAAGGAGCGATGGTTTGTGGATGGTTTAAAGGAGCGATGGTTTGTGGATGGTTTAAAGGAGCGATGGTTTGTGGATGGTTTAAAGGAGCGATGGTTTGTGGATGGTTTAAAGGAGCGATGGTTTGTGGATGGTTTAAAGGAGCGATGGTTTGTGGATGGTTTAAAGGAGCGATGGTTTGTGGATGGTTTAAAGGAGCGATGGTTTGTGGATGGTTTAAAGGAGCGATGGTTTGTGGATGGTTTAAAGGAGCGATGGTTTGTGGATGGTTTAAAGGAGCGATGGTTTGTGGATGGTTTAAAGGAGCGATGGTTTGTGGATGGTTTAAAGGAGCGATGGTTTGTGGATGGTTTAAAGGAGCGATGGTTTGTCGATGGGTTTAAAGGAGCGATGGTTTAATGGAGCGATGGTTTGTGGATGGTTTAAAGGAGCGATGGTTTGTGGATGGTTTAAAGGAGCGATGGTTTGTGGATGGTTTAAAGGAGCGATGGTTTGTGATGGTTTAAAGGAGCGATGGTTTGTGGATGGTTTAAAGGAGCGATGGTTTGTGATGGTTTAAAGGAGCGATGGTTTGTGATGGTTTAAAGGAGCGATGGTTTGTGGATGGTTTAAAGGAGCGATGGTTTGTGGATGGTTTAAAGGAGCGATGGTTTGTGGATGGTTTAAAGGAGCGATGGTTTGTGGATGGTTTAAAGGAGCGATGGTTTGTGGATGGTTTAAGGAGCGATGGTTTGTGGATGGTTTAAAGGAGCGATGGTTTGTCGATGGGTTTAAAGGAGCGATGGTTTGTGGATGGTTTAAAGGAGCGATGGTTTGTGGATGGTTTAAAGGAGCGATGGTTTGTGGATGGTTTAAAGGAGCGATGGTTTGTGGATGGTTTAAAGGAGCGATGGTTTGTGGATGGTTTAAAGGAGCGATGGTTTGTGGATGGTTTAAAGGAGCGATGGTTTGTGGATGGTTCAAAGGAGCGATGGTTTGTGGATGGTTTAAAGGAGCGATGGTTTGTCGATGGTTTAAAGGAGCGATGGTTTGTGATGGTTTAAAGGAGCGATGGTTTGTGGATGGTTTAAAGGAGCGATGGTTTGTGGATGGTTTAAAGGAGCGATGGTTTGTGGATGGGTTTAAAGGAGCGATGGTTTGTGGATGGTTTAAAGGAGCGATGGTTTGTGGATGGTTTAAAGGAGCGATGGTTTGTCGATGGTTTAAAGGAGCGATGGTTTGTGGATGGGTTTAAAGGAGTGATGGTTTAAAGGAGCGATGGTTTGTGGATGGTTTAAAGGAGCGATGGTTTGTCGATGGTTTAAAGGAGTGATGGTTTGTCGATGGTTTAAAGGAGCGATGGTTTGTGGATGGGTTTAAAGGAGTGATGGTTTAAAGGAGCGATGGTTTGTGGATGGTTTAAAGGAGCGATGGTTTGTCGATGGGTTTAAAGCAGCGATGGTTTGTCGATGGTTTAAAGGAGCGATGGTTTGTGGATGGTTTAAAGGAGCGATGGTTTAAAGGAGTGATGGTTTGTGGATGGTTTAAAGGAGCGATGGTTTGTCGATGGTTTAAAGGAGCGATGGTTTGTGGATGGTTTAAAGGAGCGATGGTTAGTGGATGGTTTAAAGGAGCGATGGTTTGTGGATGATTTAAAGGAGCGATGGTTTGTGGATGGTTTAAAGGAGCGATGGTTTGTGGATGGGTTTAAAGGTGCGATGGTTTGAAGGAGTGATGGTTTGTGGATGGTTTAAAGGAGCGATGGTTTGTCGATGGGTTTAAAGGAGCGATGGTTTGTGGATGGTTTAAAGGAGCGATGGTTTGTGGATGGTATAAAGGAGCGATGGTTTGTGGATGGTTTAAAGGAGCGATGGTTTGTGGATGGTTTAAAGGAGCGATGGTTTGTGATGGTTTAAAGGAGCGATGGTTTGTGGATGGTTTAAAGGAGCGATGGTTTGTCGATGGTTTAAACGAGCGATGGTTTGTAGATGGTTTAAAGGAGCGATGGTTTGTCGATGGTTTATAGGAGCGATCGTTTCTCGATGGTTTAAAGGAGCGATGGTTTGTGGATGGTTTAAAGGAGCGATGGTTTGTGGATGGTTTAAAGGAGCGATGGTTTGTGGATGGTTTAAAGGAGCGATGGTTTGTGGATGGTTTAAAGGAGCGATGGTTTGTCGATGGTTTAAAGGAGCGATGGTTTGTGGATGGTTAAAGGAGCGATGGTTTGTGGATGGTTTAAAGGAGCGATGGTTTGTGGATGGTTTAAAGGAGCGATGGTTTGTGGATGGTTTAAAGGAGCGATGGTTTGTGGATGGTTTAAAGGAGCAATGGTTTGTGGATGGTTCAAAGGAGCGATGGTTTGTGGATGGTTCAAAGGAGCGATGGTTTGTGGATGGTTTAAAGCAGCAATGGTTTGTCGATGGTTTAAATGATCGATGGTTTGTGAATGGTTTAAAGGAGCGATGGTTTGTCGATTGTTTAAAGAGCGATGGTTTGTGGATGGTTTAAAGGAGTGATGGTTTGTGGATGGGTTTAAAGGTGCGATGGTTTGAAGGAGCGATGGTTTGTGGATGGTTTAAAGGAGCGATGGTTTGTCGATTGGTTTAAAGCAGCGATGGTTTGTAGATGGTTTAATGTAGCGATGGATTGTGGATGGTTTAAAGGAGCGATGGTTTGTGGATGGGTTTAAAGGAGTGATGGTTTAAAGGAGCGTTGGTTTCTGGATGGTTTAAAGGAGCGATGGTTTGTCGATGGGTTTAAAGGAGTGATGGTTTGTCGATGGTTTAAAGGAGCGATGGTTTGTGGATGGTTTAAAGGAGCGATGGTTTGTGGATGGTTTAAAGGAGCGATGGTTTGTGATGGTTTAAAGGAGCGATGGTTTGTGGATGGTTTAAAGGAGCGATGGTTTGTGTTTCGGTTTAAAGGAGCGATGGTTTGTGGATGGTTTAAAGGAGCGATGGTTTGTGGATGGTTTAAAGGAGCGATGGTTTGTGGATGGTTTAAAGGAGCGATGGTTTGTGGATGGTTTAAAGGAGCGATGGTTTGTGGATGGTTTAAAGGAGCGATGGTTTGTGGATGGTTTAAAGGAGCGATGGTTTGTCGATGGGTTTAAAGGAGCGATGGTTTGTGGATGGTTTAAAGGAGCGATGGTTTGTGGATGGTTTAAAGGAGCGATGGTTTGTCGATGGTTTAAAGGAGCGATGGTTTGTGGATGGTTTAAAGGAGCGATGGTTTGTCGATGGGTTTAAAGGAGCGATGGTTTGTGGATGGTTTAAAGGAGCGATGGTTTGTCGATGGTTTAAAGGAGCGATGGTTTGTGGATGGTTTAAAGGAGCGATGGTTTGTGGATGGTTTAAAGGAGCGATGGTTTGTGGATGGTTTAAAGGAGCGATGGTTTGTGGATGGTTTAAAGGAGCGATGGTTTGTGGATGGTTTAAAGGAGCGATGGTTTGTGGATGGTTTAAAGGAGCGATGGTTTGTGGATGGTTTAAAGGAGCGATGGTTTGTGGATGGTTTAAAGGAGCGATGGTTTGTCGATGGTTTAAAGGAGCGATGGTTTGTGGATGGTTTAAAGGAGCGATGGTTTGTGGATGGTTTAAAGGAGCGATGGTTTGTGGATGGTTTAAAGGAGCGATGGTTTGTGGATGGTTTAAAGGAGCGATGGTTTGTGGATGGTTTAAAGGAGCGATGGTTTGTGGATGGTTTAAAGGAGCGATGGTTTGTGGATGGTTTAAAGGAGCGATGGTTTGTGGATGGTTTAAAGGAGCGATGGTTTGTGGATGGTTTAAAGGAGCGATGGTTTGTGGATGGTTTAAAGGAGCGATGGTTTGTGGATGGTTTAAAGGAGCGATGGTTTGTGGATGGTTTAAAGGAGCGATGGTTTGTGGATGGTTTAAAGGAGCGATGGTTTGTGGATGGTTTAAAGGAGCGATGGTTTGTGGATGGTTTAAAGGAGCGATGGTTTGTGGATGGTTTAAAGGAGCGATGGTTTGTGGATGGTTTAAAGGAGCGATGGTTTGTGGATGGTTTAAAGGAGCGATGGTTTGTGGATGGTTTAAAGGAGCGATGGTTTGTGGATGGTTTAAAGGAGCGATGGTTTGTGGATGGTTTAAAGGAGCGATGGTTTGTGGATGGTTTAAAGGAGCGATGGTTTGTGGATGGTTTAAAGGAGCGATGGTTTGTGGATGGTTTAAAGGAGCGATGGTTTGTGGATGGTTTAAAGGAGCGATGGTTTGTGGATGGTTTAAAGGAGCGATGGTTTGTGGATGGTTTAAAGGAGCGATGGTTTGTGGATGGTTTAAAGGAGCGATGGTTTGTGGATGGTTTAAAGGAGCGATGGTTTGTGGATGGTTTAAAGGAGCGATGGTTTGTGGATGGTTTAAAGGAGCGATGGTTTGTGGATGGTTTAAAGGAGCGATGGTTTGTGGATGGTTTAAAGGAGCGATGGTTTGTGGATGGTTTAAAGGAGCGATGGTTTGTGGATGGTTTAAAGGAGCGATGGTTTGTGGATGGTTTAAAGGAGCGATGGTTTGTGGATGGTTTAAAGGAGCGATGGTTTGTGGATGGTTTAAAGGAGCGATGGTTTGTGGATGGTTTAAAGGAGCGATGGTTTGTGGATGGTTTAAAGGAGCGATGGTTTGTGGATGGTTTAAAGGAGCGATGGTTTGTGGATGGTTTAAAGGAGCGATGGTTTGTGGATGGTTTAAAGGAGCGATGGTTTGTGGATGGTTTAAAGGAGCGATGGTTTGTGGATGGTTTAAAGGAGCGATGGTTTGTGGATGGTTTAAAGGAGCGATGGTTTGTGGATGGTTTAAAGGAGCGATGGTTTGTGGATGGTTTAAAGGAGCGATGGTTTGTGGATGGTTTAAAGGAGCGATGGTTTGTGGATGGTTTAAAGGAGCGATGGTTTGTGGATGGTTTAAAGGAGCGATGGTTTGTGGATGGTTTAAAGGAGCGATGGTTTGTGGATGGTTTAAAGGAGCGATGGTTTGTGGATGGTTTAAAGGAGCGATGGTTTGTGGATGGTTTAAAGGAGCGATGGTTTGTGGATGGTTTAAAGGAGCGATGGTTTGTGGATGGTTTAAAGGAGCGATGGTTTGTGGATGGTTTAAAGGAGCGATGGTTTGTGGATGGTTTAAAGGAGCGATGGTTTGTGGATGGTTTAAAGGAGCGATGGTTTGTGGATGGTTTAAAGGAGCGATGGTTTGTGGATGGTTTAAAGGAGCGATGGTTTGTGGATGGTTTAAAGGAGCGATGGTTTGTGGATGGTTTAAAGGAGCGATGGTTTGTGGATGGTTTAAAGGAGCGATGGTTTGTGGATGGTTTAAAGGAGCGATGGTTTGTGGATGGTTTAAAGGAGCGATGGTTTGTGGATGGTTTAAAGGAGCGATGGTTTGTGATGGTTTAAAGGAGCGATGGTTTGTCGATGGGTTTAAAGGAGCGATGGTTTGTGGATGGTTTAAAGGAGCGATGGTTTGTGGATGGTTTAAAGGAGCGATGGTTTGTGGATGGTTTAAAGGAGCGATGGTTTGTGGATGGTTTAAAGGAGCGATGGTTTGTGGATGGTTTAAAGGAGCGATGGTTTGTGGATGGTTTAAAGGAGCGATGGTTTGTGGATGGTTTAAAGGAGCGATGGTTTGTGGATGGTTTAAAGGAGCGATGGTTTGTGGATGGTTTAAAGGAGCGATGGTTTGTGGATGGTTTAAAGGAGCGATGGTTTGTGGATGGTTTAAAGGAGCGATGGTTTGTGGATGGTTTAAAGGAGCGATGGTTTAAAGGAGCGATGGTTTGTCGATGGGTTTAAAGGAGCGATGGTTTGTGATGGTTTAAAGGAGCGATGGTTTGTGGATGGTTTAAAGGAGCGATGGTTTGTCGATGGTTTAAAGGAGTGATGGTTTAAAGGAGCGATGGTTTGTGGATGGGTTTAAAGGAGCGATGGTTTGTAGATGGTTTAAAGGAGCGATGGTTTGTCGATGGTTTAAAGGAGCGATGGTTTGTCGATGGTTTAAAGGAGCGATGGTTTGTGGATGGTTTAAAGGAGCGATGGTTTGTCGATGGTTTAAAGGAGCGATGGTTTGTGGATGGTTTAAAGGAGCGATGGTTTGTGGATGGTTTAAAGGAGCGATGGTTTGTGGATGGTTTAAAGGAGCGATGGTTTGTGGATGGTTTAAAGGAGCGATGGTTTGTGGATGGTTTAAAGGAGCGATGGTTTGTGGATGGTTTAAAGGAGCGATGGTTTGTGGATGGTTTAAAGGAGCGATGGTTTGTCGATGGTTTAAAGGAGCGATGGTTTGTGGATGGTTTAAAGGAGCGATGGTTTGTGGATGGTTTAAAGGAGCGATGGTTTGTGGATGGTTTAAAGGAGCGATGGTTTGTGGATGGTTTAAAGGAGCGATGGTTTGTGGATGGTTTAAAGGAGCGATGGTTTGTGGATGGTTTAAAGGAGCGATGGTTTGTGGATGGTTTAAAGGAGCGATGGTTTGTGGATGGTTTAAAGGAGCGATGGTTTGTGGATGGTTTAAAGGAGCGATGGTTTGTGGATGGTTTAAAGGAGCGATGGTTTGTGGATGGTTTAAAGGAGCGATGGTTTGTGGATGGTTTAAAGGAGCGATGGTTTGTGGATGGTTTAAAGGAGCGATGGTTTGTGGATGGTTTAAAGGAGCGATGGTTTGTGGATGGTTTAAAGGAGCGATGGTTTGTGGATGGTTTAAAGGAGCGATGGTTTGTGGATGGTTTAAAGGAGCGATGGTTTGTGGATGGTTTAAAGGAGCGATGGTTTGTGGATGGTTTAAAGGAGCGATGGTTTGTGGATGGTTTAAAGGAGCGATGGTTTGTGGATGGTTTAAAGGAGCGATGGTTTGTGGATGGTTTAAAGGAGCGATGGTTTGTGGATGGTTTAAAGGAGCGATGGTTTGTGGATGGTTTAAAGGAGCGATGGTTTGTGGATGGTTTAAAGGAGCGATGGTTTGTGGATGGTTTAAAGGAGCGATGGTTTGTGGATGGTTTAAAGGAGCGATGGTTTGTGGATGGTTTAAAGGAGCGATGGTTTGTGGATGGTTTAAAGGAGCGATGGTTTGTGGATGGTTTAAAGGAGCGATGGTTTGTGGATGGTTTAAAGGAGCGATGGTTTAAAGGAGCGATGGTTTGTGGATGGTTTAAGGAGCGATGGTTTGTGGATGGTTTAAAGGAGCGATGGTTTGTGGATGGTTTAAAGGAGCGATGGTTTGTGGATGGTTTAAAGGAGCGATGGTTTGTGGATGGTTTAAAGGAGCGATGGTTTGTGGATGGTTTAAAGGAGCGATGGTTTGTGGATGGTTTAAAGGAGCGATGGTTTGTGGATGGTTTAAAGGAGCGATGGTTTGTGGATGGTTTAAAGGAGCGATGGTTTGTGGATGGTTTAAAGGAGCGATGGTTTGTGGATGGTTTAAAGGAGCGATGGTTTGTGGATGGTTTAAAGGAGCGATGGTTTGTGGATGGTTTAAAGGAGCGATGGTTTGTGGATGGTTTAAAGGAGCGATGGTTTGTGGATGGTTTAAAGGAGCGATGGTTTGTGGATGGTTTAAAGGAGCGATGGTTTGTGGATGGTTTAAAGGAGCGATGGTTTGTGGATGGTTTAAAGGAGCGATGGTTTGTGGATGGTTTAAAGGAGCGATGGTTTGTGGATGGTTTAAAGGAGCGATGGTTTGTGGATGGTTTAAAGGAGCGATGGTTTGTGGATGGTTTAAAGGAGCGATGGTTTGTGGATGGTTTAAAGGAGCGATGGTTTGTGGATGGTTTAAAGGAGCGATGGTTTGTGGATGGTTTAAAGGAGCGATGGTTTGTGGATGGTTTAAAGGAGCGATGGTTTGTGGATGGTTTAAAGGAGCGATGGTTTGTCGATGGTTTAAAGGAGCGATGGTTTGTGGATGGTTTAAAGGAGCGATGGTTTGTGGATGGTTTAAAGGAGCGATGGTTTGTGGATGGTTTAAAGGAGCGATGGTTTGTGGATGGTTTAAAGGAGCGATGGTTTGTGGATGGTTTAAAGGAGCGATGGTTTGTGGATGGTTTAAAGGAGCGATGGTTTGTGGATGGTTTAAAGGAGCGATGGTTTGTGGATGGTTTAAAGGAGCGATGGTTTGTCGATGGTTTAAAGGAGCGATGGTTTGTGGATGGTTTAAAGGAGCGATGGTTTGTGGATGGTTTAAAGGAGCGATGGTTTGTGGATGGTTTAAAGGAGCGATGGTTTGTGGATGGTTTAAAGGAGCGATGGTTTGTGGATGGTTTAAAGGAGCGATGGTTTGTGGATGGTTTAAAGGAGCGATGGTTTGTGGATGGTTTAAAGGAGCGATGGTTTGTGGATGGTTTAAAGGAGCGATGGTTTGTGGATGGTTTAAAGGAGCGATGGTTTGTGGATGGTTTAAAGGAGCGATGGTTTGTGGATGGTTTAAAGGAGCGATGGTTTGTGGATGGTTTAAAGGAGCGATGGTTTGTGGATGGTTTAAAGGAGCGATGGTTTGTGGATGGTTTAAAGGAGCGATGGTTTGTGGATGGTTTAAAGGAGCGATGGTTTGTGGATGGTTTAAAGGAGCGATGGTTTGTGGATGGTTTAAAGGAGCGATGGTTTGTGGATGGTTTAAAGGAGCGATGGTTTGTGGATGGTTTAAAGGAGCGATGGTTTGTGGATGGTTTAAAGGAGCGATGGTTTGTGGATGGTTTAAAGGAGCGATGGTTTGTGGATGGTTTAAAGGAGCGATGGTTTGTGGATGGTTTAAAGGAGCGATGGTTTGTGGATGGTTTAAAGGAGCGATGGTTTGTGGATGGTTTAAAGGAGCGATGGTTTGTGGATGGTTTAAAGGAGCGATGGTTTGTGGATGGTTTAAAGGAGCGATGGTTTGTGGATGGTTTAAAGGAGCGATGGTTTGTGGATGGTTTAAAGGAGCGATGGTTTGTGGATGGTTTAAAGGAGCGATGGTTTGTGGATGGTTTAAAGGAGCGATGGTTTGTGGATGGTTTAAAGGAGCGATGGTTTGTGGATGGTTTAAAGGAGCGATGGTTTGTGGATGGTTTAAAGGAGCGATGGTTTGTGGATGGTTTAAAGGAGCGATGGTTTGTGGATGGTTTAAAGGAGCGATGGTTTGTGGATGGTTTAAAGGAGCGATGGTTTGTGGATGGTTTAAAGGAGCGATGGTTTGTGGATGGTTTAAAGGAGCGATGGTTTGTGGATGGTTTAAAGGAGCGATGGTTTGTGGATGGTTTAAAGGAGCGATGGTTTGTGGATGGTTTAAAGGAGCGATGGTTTGTGGATGGTTTAAAGGAGCGATGGTTTGTGGATGGTTTAAAGGAGCGATGGTTTGTGGATGGTTTAAAGGAGCGATGGTTTGTGGATGGTTTAAAGGAGCGATGGTTTGTGGATGGTTCAAAGGAGCAATGGTTTGTGGATGGTTCAAAGGAGCGATGGTTTGTGGATGGTTTAAAGCAGCGATGGTTTGTCGATGGTTTAAATGATCGATGGTTTGTGAATGGTTTAAAGGAGCGATGGTTTGTCGATGGTTTAAAGGAGCGATGGTTTGTCGATGGTTTAAAGGAGCGATGGTTTGTCGATGAGTTAAAAGGAGCGATGGTTTGTGGATGGTTTAAAGGAGCGATGGTTTGTGGATGGTTTAAAGGAGCGATGGTTTGTGGATGGTTCAAAGGAGCGATGGTTTGTGGATGGTTTAAAGGAGCGATGGTTTGTGGATGGTTTAAAGGAGCGATGGTTTGTCGATGGTTTAAATGATCGATGGTTTGTGGATGGTTTAAAGGAGCGATGGTTTGTCGATGGTTTAAAGGAGCGATGGTTTGTCGATGAGTTAAAAGGAGCGATGGTTTTTGGATGGTTTAAAGGAGCGATGGTTTGTGGATGGGTTTAAATGAGCGAAGTTTTGTGGATGGGTTTAAAGGAGCGATGGTTTGTGGATGGTTTAAAGGAGCGATGGTTTGTGGCTGGTTTAAAGGAGCGATGGTTTGTCGATGGGTTTAAACGAGCGATGGTTTGTGGATGGTTTAATGGAGCGTTGGTTTGTCAATGGGTTAAAGGAGCGATGGTTTAAAGGAGTGATGGTTTGTGGATGGGTTTAATTGCCCTGCGGGTCAGCTGTGAGGAGCGGGACTGTGTACAGAACCAGGACTGGTGGCCGGTTGCTTGCTAATGCTGTGCCCATTCTCTGCTCTTTCACCTTTGACCTCCAGCTCACCTCGTGCCCAGAGACCACTTTCAGTTCGATTTAGTCAGAGGATGCTGGGAATATTTCAGCGTGTCGATAATTGCTTGTGAAACGAAGACCGCCTAATGTCCGGGCTCCCCCTGTCCTTCCGGCATCTCCAGTGATTATTTCACTTGGAACAACAACTAGCATTTATATAGCACCTTTAATGTAGTAAAACGCTCTCAGGCGCTTCACAGGATCGTTATCAGACAACAATCGACACCGAGCCACAAGGTAGGTTTTAAGCAGCATCTTAATGGAGGAGAGAGAGGCGGAGAGTTTGAAGAGGGATTTCCAGATCTTAGGTCCCAGGCAGCTGAAGGCACGGCCGCCAATGGTGGAGCGAAGTGAATTAGAGTAGCGTAAATATCTCGGTGTTTGTGGGGCTGGAGAAGATTGCAGAGATAGGGAGCGGGCGAGACCATCGAGGGATTTGAAAATCAGGATGAGAATTTTAAAATCCCGGTGTTGCTTAACCGGGAGCCAATGTAGGTCAGCGAGCACAGGGGTGATGGGTGAACGGGACTTGGTGTGAGTGAGGATTCGGGCTGCAGAGTTTGGGATGAGCTCGAGTCTACGGATGGTGCAAGGTGGGAGGCCGGCCTGGAGAGCGTTGAAATAGTCGAGTCTGGAGGTAACAAAGGCAGGGATGAGGGTTTCAGCAGCTGATGAGCTGAGGCGGGGCGGAGACGGGCGATGTTGTGGAGGTGGAAGGAGGCGGTCTTGGTGATGGAGAGAATAAGATTGTTTTTTTAATTCTCCAGACAAAAGGTGTCAGTTAATCCTCATCGATCTCGGTGTGGAAAATCGAATCTCCCGCCGGCTCTATAATCCCCAATTTGATTAATCTCTGGCACCAGCTCAAAGTATTCGCCTCCAATTCCACTTCAGTGCCGATTTGTTCATTGATTTGAGCGTTTCTCGTGCTGCAAATCAAATCTCACAGTGACTTCACAAAACGAGAGAGAGGCCACATCTGGAATAGTGCGGGCAGAGTGGGCTCCTCACTGTAGGAGAGAGATGGGACACGGGGCACAGTGACACAGTGTGACCAGGAATGAGGGGAGAGAGAGATGGGACACGGGGCACGGTGACACAGTGTGACCAGGAATGAGGGGAGAGAGAGATGGGACACGGGGCACGGTGACACAGTGTGACCGAGCATGAGGGGAGAGAGAGATGGGACACGGGGCACAGTGTGACCGGGGGTGAGGGGTGAGAGAGATGGGGCACGGTGACACAGTGTGACCGGGCATGAGGGGAGAGAGAGATGGGACACGGGGCACGGTGACACAGTGTGACCGGGGGTGAGGGGAGAGAGAGATGGGACACGGGGCACGGTGTGACCGGGGATGAGGGGAGAGAGAGATGGGACACGGTGACACAGTGTGACCGGGGGTGAGGGGAGAGAGAGATGGGACACGGGGCACGATGACACAGTGTGACCGGGGGTGAGGGGAGAGAGAGATGGGACACGGCGCACGATGACACAGTGTGACCGGGGGTGAGGAGACTCAGACACTGGGGAGAGAGAACTGTACACGATATTCTATGAACCGTACACAGTATTCGAAGTGTGGTTGCCCCAATGATTTATAAAGTGACAGGATTACCTCACTATTTCGCTCCCTTTATATTCAGTCACTGTCCATGAGTTTGAAGGAGGATGTGGTTAACCAGAAATCCTTGTCTCAGTGAATTCACTACATGTGTTGTGAGCTTCGCTCGAATTGTGGAATTAAAGAGAGGATCATCACTACTTCTGTAGAAACACAGTCTGTGCCTTGCTCGGCTAAAAGTCTGACAGCCAATTATTTCTGAACCGTGCACCAATTATGAAATCCCAGCGAGTCGTGACAGCTGGTGAATGTTAACGTGGAGTTTCTGCTTCTCAACTTTAAAATAAAGACTTGCATTTCTGTAGCACCTTTCATGACCTCACAATGTCCCATGGAGTGTTTGATGGTGCAGTGTAGAGGGAACTTTACTCTGTATCTAACCCCGTGCTGTACCTGCCCTGGGAGTGTTTGATGGGACAGTGTAGAGGGAGCTTTACTCTGTATCTAACCCGTGCTGTACCTGCCCTGGGAGTGTTTGATGGGACAGTGTAGAGGGAGCTTTACTCTCTATCTAACCCGTGCTGTACCTGACCTGGGAATGTTTGATGGGACAGTGTAGAGGGAGCTTTACTCTCTATCTAACCCGTGCTGTACCTGCCCTGGGAGTGTTTGATGGGACAGTGTAGAGGGAGCTTTACTCTGTATCTAACCCCGTGCTGTACCTGCCCTGGGAGTGTTTGATGGGACAGTGTAGAGGGAGCTTTACTCTCTATCGAACCCGTGCTGTACCTGCCCTGGGAGTGTTTGATGGGACAGTGTAGAGGGAGCTTTACTCTGTATCTAACCCGTGCTGTACCTGCCCTGGGAGTGTTTGATGGGGAAGTGTAGAGGGAGCTTTACTCTGTATCTAACCCGTGCTGTACCTGCCCTGGGAGTGTTTGATGGGACAGTGTAGAGGGAGCTTTACTCTGTATTTAACCCGTGCTGTACCTGCCCTGGGAGTGTTTGATGGGACTGTGTAGAGGGAGCTTTACTCTGTATCTAACCCGTGCTGTTTCTGCCCGGGGAGTGTTTGATGGGACAGTGTAGATGTGCTGTTGTTTGCTGAGAGCTGCCAGACTTGCATTAACGGTGTCCTTGGATAAATTCATGAGCTGACCCGTCCTACACAGAGAGCTGATGAAGGATGTGAGCTCGCAGGTTCTCCATTAGAGGGACAGTGGGAGATGGAGCTGAGATTTTGCCGCAGTGTTGGATTGAGATGATCACCATGTTTCGCTCGTTCCTCCAACACCCGGGATTTCCAGCAGGAATTCCAGAATGTTCTCCGTCACGTTACAAATGTTATCATTTACAAATTGATCTGTTCACAAGGTGTTGCTTGTGCTGTTCAGAAAGACATTAACAGTCTAACATTTGAGGCATTTCCCAGGTATCTGACTCCAGGATATACTGGGAGACCTCACAGATGTTGTGAGTTTGAACTGATTCTAAGCTGGTGCCTGGGGATTGTGTCTGATCCTCTGGGGATTGTGAACATCTGTATCCGTTTCTCCGCCAGCTGTTCACAGAATCTCACAGCACAGCAAGAGCCCATTCGGCCCATCGTGCCTGTGCCGGCTCTTTGAACGATCTCTCCAATTAGTCCCACTCCCTGCTCTTTCCCCAGAGCCCTGCTAATTTATCCTTTTCAACTATATTGTTCCCTGTTTTAAGGGAGTTTATTTGAAGCAGGTTCGAACAGCAGACGGGATTTCAGTCTGAACGAGCCAAACATTCGCTCTGTAATATCGCAGCCCGTTCTATTGGGTCTGGGACTAAACCTTTAAAACTCAGACTGAAATCCGAGGGCCCGGGAGAGGCGACAGTAAGTGGATTAAACCTGAGGCCACAGACTTTATCCCCATTAATCCTCTCCCTGACCAATATCTCACTCACTGCCCACTGTCCCCAGTAAACCGGCTGCACATTAAACTTCACCAGTCTCTTTATTCCTGGATCAGAGCTCCCTCACTGCACTGTTCCCTCTGCCAATGTTCTTCTCACTTTAGCAGCTCAGAGAGGAGAATGTTTGAAGAATGATTTATTGCTGTTGTGGCGATGACTGAC
Organism: Squalus acanthias; assembly: GCA_030390025.1. Classification (NCBI taxonomy): domain Eukaryota; kingdom Metazoa; phylum Chordata; class Chondrichthyes; order Squaliformes; family Squalidae; genus Squalus; species Squalus acanthias. The sequence goes on along the minus strand of JASTWF010000116.1, from coordinate 100,825 downwards.
TGACCCCTGACCCTGTCACCAGCGGATGGGTTTTTCTATCGAGCAGTTTGAATGATGAAGAGTCTCGGTTCCGTCTCCTGTTATTCTCTGTTTCCCATTCTCTGTATTGACCAGGCGCAGATTACATTCTAAACACAGATAGAGACAGACAGGCAAGGTCGAGGGTTCAAATCCCCACTCCAGAGACTCAAGCACAAAATCCAGGCTGACACTCCCAGTGCAGTACTGAGGGAGCGCGTCACTGTCAGAGGGTCAGTACTGAGGGAGCGCCGCACTGTCGGAGGGGCAGTACTGAGGGAGCGCTGCACTGTCGGAGGGGCAGTACTGAGGGAGCGCCGCACTGTCGGAGGGGCAGTACTGAGGGAGCGCTGCACTGTCGGAGGGGCAGTACTGAGGGAGCGCCGCACTGTCGGAGTGGCAGTACTGAGGGAGCGCTGCACTGTCGGTGGGGCAGTACTGAGGGAGCGCTGCACTGTCGGAGGGGCAGTACTGAGGGAGCGCCGCACTGTCGGAGGGGCAGTACTGAGGGAGCGCCGCACTGTCAGAGGGTCAGTACTGAGGGAGTGCTGCACTGTCGGAGGGGCGGTACTGAGGGAGCACTGCACTGTCGGAGGGGCAGTACTGAGGGAGCGCTGCACTGTCGGAGGGTCAGTACTGAGAGAGTGTTGCACTGTCGGAGGGTCAGTACTGAGGGAGTGCTGCACTGTCGGAGGGGGCAGTACTGAGGGAGCGCTGCACTGTCGGAGGGGCAGTACTGAGGGAGCGCTGCACTGTCGGAGGGGCAGTACTGAGGGAGCGCCGCACTGTCTGATGAGCTGTAATGAGGGAATTCCGCACATGCTGGAGGTGCTGCTTTTTGGACAAAACCTTAAACCGAGGCCCCATCTGTCCTTTCAGATGGGTGTAAAAGATCCCATGGCACTATTTCAAAGAAGAGCAGGGGAGTTATCCCCGGTGTCCTGGGGCCAACATTTATTCCTCAACCAACATCACTAAACAGATTATCTGGTCATTATCACATTGCTCTTTGTGGGAGCTTGCTGTGCGCAAATTGGCTGCCGTGTTTCCCACATTACAACAGCGACTACACTTCAAAAAGTACTTCATTGGCTGTGAAGCACTTTAGGAAGTCCTGAGACGGTGAAAGATGCTGCAGAAATCAATCAATCTCTCTCTCTCTCTCTCCTTTCCTCTCCTCTTTCCTTCTCTCTTTCATCCTCTCTTCCTGTCTCCTCTCTTTCTTTCTCTATTTCCTCCTTCCTCTTTTTTTCACTTTCCTCACATTGTCTTTCTTCCTGTCTCTCTCTCTCCTCTCTCTCTCTTTCTTTCCCTCCTCTCTCTTTCTCCCTCTCCCTCCCTCCTCCTCCCGTGGGGAGATGGACCTTCTCCCTGACCCACTGCGGGCCGTGGGGAGATGGACCTTCTCCCTGACCCACTGCGGACCGTGGGGAGATGGACCTTCTCCCTGACCCACTGCGGGCCGTGGGGAGATGGACCTTCTCCCTGACCCACTGTGGGCCGTGGGGAGATGGACCTTCTCCCTGACCCACTGCGGACCGTGGGGAGATGGACCTTCTCCCTGACCCACTGTGGGCCGTGGGGAGATGGACCTTCTCCCTGACCCACTGTGGGCCGTGGGGAGATGGACCTTCTCCCTGACTCACTGCGGGCCGTGGAGAGATGGACCTTCTATAAGTTGATGTGTGAATGTTGAATGGAGATCAGTTCCCCTGGTGTTAGTGTCTGAGGGGACGATTCATTGCCAATAGTCTGACTGCAACAGAACATTAAAATATGGCAAAGAAGATCGAAAAACCCTCTAATTTATCCTTTTTATTCACTTTCCGATCTGTATTAATGATGTAAACAAACCATAGCCCAAAATAGTCGAGTTTGTGATAAAAGTTAGAGATCCGTCATAATTATTAGCAGGATTTCCATTTGCTGTTGGGGTTTTGTCAATGAGTTGGTGTAAAAGTCTCGGGGTTTGGAGCTGATTTATTGTCTCTTTAACCCTCAGACAGTATGGAGTATCGGGGTGAATCTCTGACCCGTTTTATCATCTCGCTGCCTCTGTCCTGTGGGGATTCCGGGAGAGTCTTTCAGCTCAGCACTGGCCCACTAAATGCTGCTCATTTTATTCTTGGCCCAATCATTAACCTCCTAACTGAGCAACTCTGCTCGAAAATTAACTCCAACAAAGGGCCTGATCACTCGGTGATGGGAAGTGACAGGAATCTGTGGGATTGGACTTTATGGAGCCACTAACTTCTGTGCTCAATAATACACTAATTAACATCATTAACCAGGGGACTGAACCGTGCTGATAGCGAGTGGTTTAGTTAGTGAGAACGACAGGCTCTTAGTCACACCACACAGTGTAAACCCCAGATAGCAACACTTAAAGCCCGGAAATAAATGTCAAGTGGTGAGTGGATTTGTAGAAGTAACAATGATTCAGAAGATGCTCTGTTTATGCTCCAGTGTCACAGGAGCAGTTTCTGTAATATATGATCCTTCTATTGAAATATCTTCCCTTCCCGCGTTGATGCAGCCACACACAGCAGGAGCCTGTTGTGTGTCTCTCTCTCGCTGGGCTGTATGGTGATGTTTCATTACTGTTTCAACAACAACTTGCATTTATATAGCGCCTTTAACATAGTCAATCCTCCCAAGGTGCTTCACAGGAGCGTAAATCAGACACATCGAGCCACATAAGGAGATATTAGGACAGGTGACCAAAAGCTTGGTCAAAGAGGTAGGTTTTAAGGAGCGTCTTAAAGGAGGAGAGAGAGGTAGAGAATCAGAGAGGTTTAGGGAGGGAATTCCAGAGCTTAGGGCCCAGGCAGCTGAATGCACGGCCGCCAATGGTGGAGCGATTATAATCAGTGATGGACAAGAGGTCAGAATTGGAGGAGCGCAGAGATCTCAGAGTGTTGTGGGGCTGGAGGAGGTTACAGAGATAGGGAGGAGCGAGACCATGGAGGGATTTGAACACAAGGATGAGAATTTTAAAATGAGGCGTTGCTGGACTGGCAGCCAATGTAGGTCAGTGAGCCCAGGGGTGAGGGGTGAACGGGACTTGGTGTGAGTTAGGACACGGGGCAGCAGAGTTTTGGATGAGTTGAGGTTTAGGGAGGGTGGAAGGTGGGAGGCCGGCCAGGAGAGCGTTGGAATAGTCGAGTCTGGAGGTGACACAGGCACGGATTGGGGCAGTGGAACAGTAAACAAGAAATCTTGTGGAGAAATGTGTGGCGGTTAGGGATTGAGAATAAGAGAGAGCTCGAGCGAATGGTGGAGTGAGACACTCTCTCCGTCTCTCACTTCACTCCCGCTGTGGGTTCACACTGAACTCCCAGCAGCGATTGGCCTGGAGATTCCTCACCGTTTACACAGCGTCCTTTCATAGAACCGTCAGTTGTAGCGCTGGGGCACGGTGCTGTTAATTATGTACCGAGGACACGGCAATTCAGGAGCACTTAACATCTGGACCGTTCGATTATTCATTCAGACTTTACACAGCTTTAGGATTCTGTTACTAATGCTCACTCGATTCCTTCTACATAGAGAATTAAAAATAACCTATTCCAATATGCGGCTTTAGTCAATGCCTTTAGTCGATGCTGTGACAATTGTCGATTCATTAATCTCTATTATCTCTGTATATTGCCACGCTCTCCATCTTTATCACCCATTAGTTTTATTGATTGCTGCAACAGCCACTTTCTGGAGATTCAGGTCCAACAGGTGAGCTGTCTGATCATTTGGGAAAGGATGTTGGGCTGATTCTGTGTTGCGATGTCTGGCAGAGTCGCAGTGTGACTGACCCACAGGATGCACTGCAGCAACTCGCCAAGGCTTCTTCGGCAGCACCTCCCAAACCCACCACCTCCGACTGCTCCCTGAGGTGAAGCATCATCAGGCCCCCAGGCTGGGCGAGGGTCTGACACAAGATTCACAACCATGATTCACGATCTGAGAGGTTGTAACTATCAGGAGAGGCTGAACAGCCTGGGGCTCTTTTATGGTCCCAGGGATGAGGGACTTCAGTTACGTGGAGAGACTGGAGAAGCTGGGGTTGTTCTCCTTGTAGCAGAGAAGTTTAAGAGGAGATTTAATGGAGGTGTTCAAAATCCTGCCGGGTTTTGATCGAGTATTTCTCCGATTCCCTTTTGAAAGTTCCTGTTGAATCTGCTTCCACCGCCCTGTCAGGCAGCGCGTTCCCGATCACAACATGTGGAGCTGCCGCTGGCTCTGTCGCTGCTTCACCGCGGGAGGTCGATGACCTGAAGTGACCTCGAGGGAGCCCTGTGACCTCCGACTGCTCCCTCACAAACCAGCCTGAGGTGAAGCATCATTAGGTCCCCAGGCTGGGCGAGGGTCTGACACACACAGCCCAGGGTTATGGCCTGAGCGCAAATAAGGGATTGTTTTAACAACAGACTATAAAAAGACAAGTTCCCATCAATCATTCCGTCCACAAAACTCTCGTCCTTTCTCGCTCTGTCTTTAACTCAAACAGACAGCTGAAGTGAGACTCATTTCCCCATCTCTGGAGGTCAGAGGTCGGTGATTCTTACACACTGAACACGAACATTGGAAAATCGAAACAAACAAAAGGTCCAAAATGTCATCGTCAGAAATCTTTTCAAATGTCAGCTCCCTTGTCTCTTTACAGCCCATTTTATTTTCCTAAAAATGATTCACGAGGATGATTCCAGAACTGAGAGGTTGTAACTATCGGGAGAGGCTGAACAGGCTGGGGCTCGTTTCTGGCACCAGGGATGATGGACTTCAGTTACGTGGAGAGACTGGAGAAGCTGGGATTTTATTTTATTCGTTTACGAGATGTGGACTTCACCGGCAAGGCCAGCATTTATCACCCGCCCCTAATTGCCCTTGAGAAGGTGGTGGTGAGCTGCCTTCTTGAACCACTGCAGTCCGTGTGGTGAAGGTGCTCCTACAGTGCTGTTAGGGAGGGATTTCCAGGATTTTGACCCAGTGACGATGAAGGAGCGGCGATATACTTCCAAGTCAGGATGGTGTGTGACTTGGAGGGGAACTTGGAGGTGGTGGTGTTCACATGCGCCTGCTGCCCTTGTCCTTCTAGGTGGTAGAGGTCATGGGTTTGGGAGGTGCTGTCAAAGAAGCCTTGGTGAGTTATTGCGGTGCATCTTGTAGATGGTACACACTGCAGCCACGGTGCGCCGGTGGTGGAGGGAGTGAATGTTTAAGGTGGTGGATGGGGTGCCAATCAAGCGGGCTGCTTTGTCCTGGATGGTGTCGAGCTTCTTGAGTGTTGTTGGAGCTGCACTCATCCAGGCAAGTGTAGAGAACTCCATCACACTCCTGACTTGTGCCTTGTAGATGGTGGAAAGGCTTTGGGGAGTCAGGAGGTGAGACACTCGCCGCAGAATACCCAACCTCTGACCTGCTCTTGTAGCCACAGTATTTATGTGGCTGGTCCAGTTAAGTTTCTGGTCAATGGTGACCCCCAGGATGTTGATGGTGGGGGATTCGGTGATGGTAATGCCGTTGAATGTCAAGGGGCGGTGTTTAGATTCTCTCTTGTTGGAAAAGTTCATTGCCTGGCACTTGTGTGGTGTGAATGTTAATTGTCACTTATCAGCCCAAGCCTGAATGTCATCCAGGTCTTGCTGCATGTGGGCACGGACTGCTTCATTAGCTGAGAATTAGCGAATGGAACTGAACACTGTGCAATCTTCAGTGAATATCCCCACTGCTGATTTTATGATGGAGGGAAGTTCATTGATGAAGCAGCTGAAGATGGTTGGGCCTAGGACACTGTCCTGAGGAACTCCTGCAGCGATGTTGTCGGGCTGCCGTGATTGGCCTCCAATAACCACAACCATCTTCCTTTGTGCTTGGTATGACTCCAGCCAGTGGAGAGTTTTCCCCCAGATTCCCATTGACTTCAATTATACTCTGGCTCCTTGATACCACACTCGGTCAACTGCTGCCTGAGAGCAGAGAAGGTTAAAAGGAGACTTCAGAGAGGTGTTCAAAATCGTGAAGGGTTTTGAGTAAATAAGGAGAAACTGTTTCCAGTGGCAGGAGGGTCAGTAACCACAGGACACAGACGTCAAACTATTGGCAAAACATTCCCGGTGACGGGGAATCTCTCCCGGTGACAGGGAATCTCTCCCGGTGACAGGGAATCTGTCCCGGTGACGGGGAATCGCTCCCAGTGACACGGAATCTCTCTCGGTGACGGGGAATCTCTCCCGGTGACGGGGAATCACTCCGGTGACGGGGAATCTCTCCCGGGGAGGATGAGATGAGATTCTTGCAGTTGTTTCCAAATCCTGTGCAGTTTAATAATTCATGTCTCTAAATATTTCAGTGGCGTGAAACTATTTTTAGTTAGACAGCTAACATCATTCTTCGACACTACAGCGATATAATTACCCAGCTGTCTAACTGTCCAGCACACAGTGCAGTGCGATGGAGCGCACACAGTTTTATAAAGACATCCCTGAGAGTGTGGATTTTCTACGATTTTAAGATATTGTAGAGGGAGCTTTACTCTGTATCTAACCCGTGCTGTACCTGCCCTGGGAGTGTTTGATGGGACAGTTTAGAGGGAGCTTTACTCTGTATCTAACCCGTGCTGTACCTGCCCTGGGAGTGTTTGATGGGACAGTGTAGAGGGTGTTTACTCTGTATCTAACCCATGCTGTACCTGCCCTGGGAGTGTTTGATGGGACAGTGTAGAGGGAGCTTTACTCTGTATCTAACCCATGCTGTACCTGCCCTGGGAGTGTTTGATGGGGCAGTGTAGAGGGAGCTTTACTCTGTATCTAACCCGTGCTGTACCTGCCCTGGGAGTGTTTGATGGGACAGTGTAGAGGGAGCTTTACTCTGTATCTAACCCATGCTGTACCTGCCCTGGGAGTGTTTGATGGGGACAGTGTAGAGGGAGCTTTACTCTGTATCTAACCCGTGCCGTACCTGCCCTGGGAGTGTTTCATGGGACAGTGTAGAGGGAGCTTTACTCTGTATCTAACCCGTGCTGTACCTGCCCTGGGAATGTTTGATGGGACAGTGTAGAGGGAGCTTTACTCTGTATCTAACCCGTGTTGTACCTGCCCTGGGAGTGTTTGATGGGACAGTGTAGAGGGAGCTTTACTCTGTATCTAACCCGTGCTGTACCTGTCCTGGGAGTGTTTGATGGGGACAGTGTCGAGGGAGCTTTACTCTGTATCTAACCTGTGTTGTTCCTGCCCTGGGAGTGTTTGATGTGACAGTGTAGAGGGAGCTTTACTCTGTATCTAACCCGTGCTGTACCTGCCCTGGGAGTGTTTGATGGGACAGTTTAGAGGGTGTTTACTCTGTATCTAACCCGTGCCATACCTGCCCTGGGAGTGTTTGATGGGACAGTGTAGAGGGTGTTTACTCTGTATCTAACCCATGCTGTACCTGCCCTGGGAGTGTTTGATGGGACAGTGTAGAGGGTGTTTACTCTATATCTAACCCATGCTGTACCTGCCCTGGGAGTGTTTGATGGGGCAGTGTAGAGGGAGCTTTACTCTGTATCTAACCCGTGCTGTACCTGCCCTGGGAGTGTTTGATGGGACAGTGTAGAGGGAGCTTTACTCTGTATCTAACCCATGCTGTACCTGCCCTGGGAGTGTTTGATGGGACAGTGTAGAGGGAGCTTTACTCTGTATCTAACCCATGCTGTACCTGAAATAACAACCTTACTCTGGCCTTAAATCTATTTGATTTCCGGCTCTTCACAGTTCTGATGAAAGGTCATCGACCTGAAACGTTAACTCTCTTTCTCTCTCCACGGATGCTGCCTGGCCTGCTGAGTTTTTCCAGCGTTTTCTGTTGTTATCCCATGCTGTACCTGCCCTGGGAATGTTTGATGGGACAGTGTAGAGGGAGCTTTACTCTGTATCTAACCCGTGCTGTACCTGCCCTGGGAGTGTTTGATGGGACAGTGTAGAGGGAGCTTTACTCTGTGTCAAACCCGCGCTGTACCTGCCCTGGGAGTGTTTGATGGGACAGTGTAGAGGGAGCTTTACTCTGTATCTAACCCGTGCTGTACCTGCCCTGGGAGTGTTTGATGGGACAGTGTAGAGGGAGCTTTACTCTGTATTTAACCCATGCTGTCCCTGCCCTGCAAGTGTTTGACGGGACAGTGTAGAGGGAGCTTTACTCTGTATCTAACCCGTGTTGTTCCCGTCTCCGTTTCCAGGAGAACCCGTACATGTGCAACAACGAGTGTGACGCTCACACGCCCGAGCTCGCACACCCGCCCGAGCTGATGCTGGATGACGAGGGGCGGATTCCCAACACCTTTTGGCAAAGCGTCTCCTGGCGGAGTTTCCCCGAGCCCCTCCTGATCAACATCACTCTGTCCTGGGGCAAGACCATCGAGCTGACCGAGGACATCGTCATCACCTTCGAGTCGGGCCGGCCGGAGCAGATGGTCCTGGAGAAATCTCTGGACCACGGCCGGACGTGGCAGCCCTACCAGTTCTACGCGGCCGACTGCCTCACCTCCTTCGGGATGGAGCCGAGAACGGCCCGGGATCTGAGCTCGGCCTCGGTGCTGGACATCATCTGCACGGAGGAGTACTCCAGGGGCTACGTGTGGAAGGTGGACAAGATGGTTCGCTTCGAGATCCAGGAGCGTTTCGCCCTGTTCGGGGGGCCCCGTCTCCGCGACATGGCCTCGCTGTACGGCCAGCTGGACACCACCAAGGACCTGAGGGACTTCTTCACCCTGACCGACCTGCGGGTCAGGCTGCTCCGGCCGGCCACTGGGGCCACCAGTGTTGACCAGCACAACCTCTCCAAATACTTCTACGCCATCTCCAACCTGGACATTCGCGGGCGGTGAGAGCTCCTCGCCCCTTCTGGTCAGAGTCGCTGACCCCACATTTCACACCCAGGGGGCGCCGTGTCAGTCCAACATCTGGGGGACAATCACAGGGCCAACATCTGGGGGCACTCACAGGGCCAACATCTGGAGGGCACTCACAGGGCCAACATCTGGAGGGCACTCTATCTGGGCCAACATCTGGAGGGCACTCTATCTGGGCCAACATCTGGAGGGCACTCTATCTGGGCCAACATCTGGAGGGCACTCTATCTGGGCCAACATCTGGAGGGCACTCTATCGGGGCTAACATCTGGAGTCGCTCTCACTCTATCGGAGATTCCCGGAGGGTGAGAGCTCCTCACCGCTTCTGCTCCGAGCCGCTGATGTGGGCGCTCGGTAACTGGGGAGGTTTTACAGCGATTGGTCGGGATCCCTCCCCTGGCCCACTCGGCACCGTCAGCTGCCCCTGTGTGGGGTGTGAAAGCTTCCCTGAATGGCTCTGTGACAGTGTGCACAGACCAGCACTGTGACAGCTCCCCCTGCCCCTGGTGATGGGCTCGTTAGCGAGCTTTCAGAGTCCTGCTGGCTGGCTGGCGATCAGGCAGCGATTTCCTGCTCAGTGTTCAGCCAATCGAGCAGCACGGAGCGAGCAGAATCCGTCGAGCCCGTGCCGGCTCTCTGCAAGAGCACTTCAGCTAATCTCACTCCCCTGCCTTGCCCCGTAGCCCTGCAAATTTTTTCCCCCCTGGTACTTATCCAATTCCCTTTTGAAAGCCACGATTGAATCTGCCTCCACCACCCTTTCAGGCAGTGCAATCCAGATCCTAACTACTCGCTGCGTAAAAAGGTTTTTCCTCATGTCGCCTTTCGTTCGTTTGCCAATCACCTTAAATCTGTGTTCTCTGGTCCTCGACCCTTCCACCAATGGGAACAATTTCTCTCTATCTACTCTGTCTGGACTCCTCATGATTTTGAATAACTCTATCAAATCTGCTCTCAACCTTCTCTGCTCCAAGGAGAACAACCCCAGCTTCTCTAGTCTATCCACGTAACTGAAGTCCCTCATTCCTGGAATCATTCTCGTAAATCTTTTCTGCACCCTCTCTAAGGCCTTCACATCCTTCCTAACGTGCGGTGCCCAGAATTGGACACACTACTCCAGTTGAGGCCGAACCAGTGTTTTATAAAGGTTCAGCATAACTTGCTTTTGTACTCTATGGGCTGGATTTTGTCAATGGGGACGTGATGGAGGCGGGACTCCCACTTTTTGGGTTGTAGTCCCGCCTCCATCGATTTGTGGCCAACCCACGCTACTTTCCCTTGATTGACCTTGTTAAGCCCACCCAGCGGGCTCAGCAGGCCAATTAAGGGACACCTGGATACTGGTGACGTCTGCGATTGACATTTCATCTGTCAAGAGCTTTTGACAGATGAAATATCAGCGTTTGACAGCTCTGTGAAGCTGTCAAACACTGACAATCTGTCTTCTAACTTGAGTCCTTCTACTCAGACTCAGTTAGAGAGCTGTCCAGACCAGAAAGCAGAGGCTGCAGCTTTTGACAGCTCAGCGGCCATTCTGCTTTCTGTCCGGTGAGCTGAGGGACTCCCGAGAACTGAAGGGAGGAAGCCTGGAGGAGAAAGTAAAGGTAAGTAAAACTTATTAAAACACTTTACACACACCAAACACACTTACCTCTGCACTCATGCACCCATCACTTACCTGTACACCGGACATCTCGACCCCTCCAAGCCCTGCAGACCGACGTACACCTCACTAACTTGGCGTGGTTTGGAGCCGTCGGGCAGCCCACACTTCAGGGCTAAAAATAGGGATTAGCCAAAAAACTGCCGTTTAACTTCCTGTTAACAGGCAGTTAATTGTCACTAATCCCCTTCCCGCCTCGGGGAGGCAGCTACCAGCACAGGTCGGGTACCCGCCTCCTGGGACATTGACATGGAGGCGGGTTGGGGGCGGGATGGGTACGTGCCCCCCGAATCTGCAATTTTCCCACCACTCCCGCCTCCACGGGGCTTGGAAATTCGAGCCCTTTGCCTCTATTCATGAAGCCCAGGATCCCGTGTGCTTTTTTAACCGCTTTCTCAACCTGCCCTGCCACCTTCAACAATTTGTGCACATATACCCCCAGGTCTCTCTGTTCATGCACCCCCTTTAGGATTGTACGCTTTAGTTTATATTGCCTCTCCTCTTCGCACTTTTCTGCGTTAAATTTCATCTGCCTCGTGTCCGCCCATTTCACCAGCCTGTCTATGTCTCCCTGAAGTCTATCACTCTCCTCCTCACTGTTCATTATACTTCCAACTTTTGTGCATCTGCACATTTTGAAATTGTGCCCTGTACTCCCAAATCCAAGTCATTAATATGCATCAAGAAAAGCAGTGGTCGTAGTACCGACCCCTGGGGAACACCACTGTATACCTTCCTCCAGTCCGAAAAACAACCGTTCACCACTACTCTCTGTTTCCTGTCACTTAGCCAATTTTGTATCCATGCTGCCACTGTCCCTTTTTATTTCATGGGCTTCAACTTTGCTAGCAATCCTATTATGTGGCACTTTATCAAACGCCTTTTACATATACACCACGTCAACTGCATTGCCCTCATCAACCCTCTCTGTTACCTCATCAAAAAACTCGATCAAGTTAGTTAAACACGATTTGCCTTTAACAAATCCGTGCTGGCTTTCCTTAATTAATCCACATTGTCAAAGTGACTGTGAACTTTGTCCCTGATTATTGTTTCCACTACCGAGGTTAAACTGACTGGCCTATAGTTGCTGGGTTTATCCTTACACCCTTTTTTGAACAAGGGTGTAACATTTGCAATTCTCCAGTCCTCTGACACCACCCCCGTATCTAAGGAGGATTGGAAGATTATGGTCAGTACCTCCACAATTTCCTCCTTAACCTCCCTCAGCATCCTAGGATGCATCCCATCCGGTCCTGGTGACTTATCTACTTTAAGTTCAGACAGCTTTTCTAGTACCTACGCTTCATCAATTTTTATCTCATCCAGTAACTCCACTACCTCCTCTTTCACTATTACTTTGGCAGCATCTTCTTCCTTGTTAGCTGCAAATCTATTCTCATACTCTCTCTTTGCCCCTCCTATTATCTTTTTCACTTCCACTCTGAACTTTCTATATTCAGCCTGATTCTCACTTGTATTCTCAACCTGACATCTGTCATACACGCCCTTTTTCTGCTTTGTCTTACTCTCTATCTCTTTTGTCATCCAGGGAGCTCTGGCTTTAGTTGCCCTACCTTTCCCCCTCATGGGAATGTACCTCGACTGTACCCGAACCATCTCCTCTTTAAAGGCAGCCCATTGTTCAATTACAGTTTTTCCCGCCAGTCTTTGATTCCAATTTTCCTGGGCCAGATCCGTTCTCAAAACACTGAAATTTTTCTTCCTCCAATTAAGTATTTTTACTCTAGATTGCTCCCTGTCCTTTTCCATAGCTAATCTAAACCTTATGATACTATGATCACTGTTCCCTAAATGTTTGCCTGCTGATACTTGCTCCACTTGCCCCACTTCATTCCCCAGAACCAGATCCAGCAGTGCCTCCTTCCTCGTTGGGCCAGAAACGCTCCCTTCATGTTCAATCTATATTCAGTCTGGGTCAGTGAGTTCCCATTCGCCCATCACACAATCTCCGGGGCTCGGAGCCATTCCCTCATTATTCTACACTCAGCTTCTGGGAGACTCGCTCCAGCTTTTAGTCGCGGAGAATCTTCAGACACTAATTGGAGAACAGGAGCAGTAAAATGTTTACGCTGCTGTTAATGTGACTCCAAGGAACTGTCTGGTTTCTGCTTAGTTTAGCAAACAGTGCCCAGAACTGCCAACTTGCTGAATGTGCAAGGTACAATCTGCGGATTTTGAAGCTTCACCTTCGCAGTGAGTTAAACAGCGGCTCGATGCTGTGAGCACAGAGTCAGCGAGACCAGCGTTCTCACGCTTCACGGCACAGAGACGGCCACAGCACTTTGGGCCGTTCCAAACCGCATTTACTGAACTACAACAACTTGCATTTATATAGCGCCTTTAACGTAGCAAAGCATCCCAAGGTGCTTCACAGGAGCGTAAATCAGAGAGAAATTTAACACTGAGCCACATAAGGAGATATTAGGACAGGTGACCAAAAGCTGGGTCAAAGAGGGAGGTTTTAAGCAGCGTCTCAAAGGAGGAGAGAGAGGTTTAGGGACAGAAACATTGCTGTTTGTGGGATCTTGCTGTGTGTAAATTACCTGCTGCGTTTCCAACATTACAACAGTGACCACACTTCAGAAGTACTTCATTGGCTGTGAAGCGCTTTGGGACGTCATGAGGTGGTGAAATGCCATTGTTCCTTAGAATGAGGGGCCAGAGAAAGATTAAATGTGAGAGATTGAGGAGAGAGGGCAGGAGAAACGTCTTCACACAGAGAGTGGTGAGGCTGTGGGATTCACTCCCAGGGTCAGAGGTTGAGGAGTTTGTGATCGGGAGAGTGGAGGAGCCCGGGACAGAGTGCTCGCTGTGTGGGGTGGGGTTAAAATCCACCCTTTCATCTTTTGGATTGTTGGATTGTACAGGAGTAAAGTAGATCAGCGAATCTATCCCACTGATCCCAAATCTCACCCTGTGCTTCCTCTTTATATCCTGAATCACTGATATCCGCTTCTGTCAGTTTTACTCTCCCGTTTCCTGGAGATTTGTGTGGAAAAGGAGAGTAATTTGTTGTGTAAACCACTCATTCTCTCACTGAATGTTGCTCATTCACCTGATCTGAACCTGTAGCTCATGGTGAACTGTAACCACGACAGGGAGTTCAATCTTCAAATGAATGAATTAATGATCTTAGGCAATCCCTCGGAATCGAGGATAACTTGCTTCCACATTAAAAATGAGTTCTCAGGTGACTGATGAGTCCAATGCGGGACCTACAGTCTCTGTCACAGGTGGGGCAGACGGTGGTTGAAGGGGCGGGTGGGTGGGGTGCTTGGGTTGACGTGCGCTCCTTCCGCTGTTTGCGCTTGGCTTCCACTTGCTCCCGCCAAAGAGACTCGAGGTGTTCGGCGCCTTCCCAGATGCTTCTCCTCCACTTTGTGCGGTCTTGGGCCAGGGATTCCCAGGTGTCGGTGGGGATGTTGCACTTTTTCAAGGAGGCTTTGAGGGTGTCCTTGAAGCGTTTCCTCTGCCCACCTGGGGCTCTCTTGCCGTGTCGGAGCTCCGAGTAGAGCGCTTGTTTTGGGAGTCTCGTATCGGGCATGCTGACGATGTGACCCATCCATTGGAGCTGATCGATTGTGGTCAAAGCTTCGATGCTGGGGATGTTGGCCTGAGCGAGAACACTGACATTGGTGCGCCTATCCTGCCAATGGATTTGCAGGATCTTGCGGAGGCAATTTTGGTGGTACCTCTCCAGTGCTTTGAGGTGCCTGCTGTACATGGTCCATGTCTCTGAGGCATACAGCAGGGCGGGTATCATTACTGCTCTGTAGACCATGAGCTTGGTGCCGGGTTTGAGGTCCTTGTCTTCAAACACTCTCTTCCTCAGGCGACCGAAGGCTGCACTGGCACACTGAAGGTGGTGTTGGACTTCGTCATCGACGCCTGCCCTTGTTGACAGTTGGCTCCCGAGGTATGGAAAGTGGTTCACGTTGTCCAAGGCCTTGTCGTGGATTATTAATGATAGTTTGTAAACATGCAGCAAAAGATGTGGCTCGTATTAGTTTAGTGTTGAGTTGTAACAGAGTTAATATTTAATGATTCTTCAATCATCAATTACTTGTCATTTACACCTCCTGGACTCCCGGCTGCTCCTCGCCCGGCGGGAATTGAATGATTTCAGTTTAAACATTTGAAGAGATTCCCAGGTTTAACCCTTTCTGAGCAAACCCTGGGACAATCCGGCCCGTTTGGTATTTGGGTGAAAATGGGGAAAGTCGGGACTGACCCAGGAGAAGAGGGAAGGTGGAGATTATCAGTCTTTCAGTCTTCATCTTCAGTCTCCGCTCTGAGTGTCTCCTCCTCATGTGACCCGGTGTCACATTCTGTCCGAGCTACGCTCCTGTGAAGCACCTTGGGACATTTTACTACGTTAAAGGCGCTATATAAATGCAAGTTGTTGTTGTACTTGCAGGTGCAGGTGTTGTTGTTAAGGGAGAATGAACTTGCATTTCTATAGCGCCTCTCACGACCTCAGGACATCCCAAAGCGCTTTCCAGCCAATGAGGTGCTTTTGTGGGATGTGCTGAGGGTGAGAGGCGCTCTATCAATGCAAGCTCTTGCTCTGAGGGGCCTGGAACAGTGTGAAATGCAATAAGTGTCAGGAAAGTGTTGGTGTTGCCAGAGCTGAGCTGGTAAAGGGAGAGCGGAGTCCCGGAGCGGAGAGTCCCGAGTCTAACCCAGCTGCTCAGCCCATTTGAAAGCAGCTGCCCTTGTTTTTTGCCAGGTGTAAGTGCAATCTTCACGCCAACAACTGTATCTTGGAGAAGGGGAAGCTGAGTTGCGAGTGCGAGCACAACACGACGGGGCCGGACTGCGGGAGATGCAAGAAAGGCTTTCAAGGCGGAGCGTGGAGAGCGGGCTCGTACCTCCCAATCCCCAAAGGGACGGTCAATGTGTGTGAGTAACCCGAGCTTCCCGGCCCGGCCCGGCCCAGTGCCGGCGCAAGACTCGCTTCAGATTTCATTCTCAGCCCAACTCCCCGCAACACATCGACTCCAAAATACAACCCAATGGATGGCTGTGATTGTGTTAATGTGGAAAGAGAGATCCCAGCGGGAGATTGTCCAGACCCAGGGAAGAGGAATAGAGTCCGAGCCCACAGCCTACTGAGAGAGGGAGGGGGAGAGAGAGAGAGAGGGAGAGAGAGAGAGAGAGGGGGGGGAGAGAGAGAGAGGGAGGGGGAGAGAGAGAGAGAGAGAGAGGGTGGGGGGGGCAGAGAGAGAGGGAGAGGGGGGGGAGGGAGAGAGAGAGGGAGGGAGAGAGGGAGAGAGAGAGAGAGGGAGAGAGAGAGAGGGAGGGGGAGAGAGAGAGAGAGAGAGAGGGAGAGAGAGGGAGGGAGGGGCAGAGAGAGAGGGAGAGGGGGGGGAGGGAGAGGGAGAGAGAGGGGAGAGAGAGAGAGAGGGGGGAGAGAGAGATAGTGAGAAGAAAAGAAAGTGGGAGAGAGAGAGAGGGGGGGAGAGAGTGAGAGAGAGAGTGAGATAGAGGGGGAGAGGGAGAGGGGAGAGAGGGGCGAGAGAGAGATAGAGAGAGCGAGAGAGGAGGAGAGGGAAGGATAGAGAGGGTGTGAGAGAGAAGAAAAGAAAGTAAGTGGGAGAGACAGAGAGCAAAAGAAAAAGTGAGAGAGGTAGAGCGAGAGAGAAAGAGGGGGAGAGAACGGAAGAAATATAAAGAAATATAAAGAAAGAAGAATTATCCAATTAGTCCCACTCCCCCGCTCTTTCCCCAGAGCCCTTCAAGTATTTCTCCAATTCCCTTTTGAAAGTTATTATTGAATCTGCTTCCACCGCCCTTTCAGGCAGCGCGTTCCAGATCACAACAACTCGCTGCGTTAAAACATTCGCCTCATCTCCCCTCTGGTTCTTTTGCCAATTCCCTTCAATCTGTGTCCTCTGGTTACCGACCCTCCACTGGAAACAGTTTCTCCTTATTTACTCGATCAAAACCCCTCATGATTTTGAACGCCTCTATCAATGTGATGTCGCAGTCAGTGAGCGAGGTGGAATCGCTGGCATTATGTAGAGGGTGAGGTTATAATAGCGCATGGGTTAAATTTGCTGAAATCTCTCTCCGGACACACACACAGATACAGAGCCAGCAGTGAGGTGTAGACTGATGTGAGAATGGAATGTTAATGGCTGGATGAACATCTGGGGAACAGCTGGGGAGGGTGAAAGGAGAATAAGCCTCTGTGTAATCAATATCTGAAGCAGATCAGGAAGTGAAGGTTGTGAGGGACATCTGTGGCCATTGCTGTGTGTGGAATGTCCCGAGATCAATATACAGACAGTGACACGACTGGGCAGTGAGCGAGGGGTCTGTGTGATGACTGACGCCCTTACCTATTAACCCTGAGGACTTACAGACTAATCACACGGAGTGGGAACGGACCCACCGACTAACCTCAGGCTCACCTTACGTCAGCTCTTTAGCAACTCTACCTGGTCTGACACAGGGCTGGTGTGAGCGCTCAGAGGATGCAGCCCGCCAATCCCCGATCAGTTCATTGTTCCTGAGTTTGAGTCAGGTCCATCTCATCAACACTCCATGTGATGGGTTGTATTAGTGTCTTTATCGATACAGATTGTTAATCAGACGTCTCTCTAACTCTCTTTGTTTCTGTTTCCCTCTCCAGGCCTCCCTGACACCATCGCGAGTGGCCGTAAGTAGGACCTACGCTCTCTGACCTGTGACCTGCTGACCCACAGCCCATTTCTGTATCGGGAACAAACCCTTCCCCTCAAACACCCCTCACCTCTCACTGACCGAGGAACAGGTGTAGGTGTGAGCAGGGGCTGAGTGTGAGCAGGGGCTGAGTGTGAGCAGGGGCTGAGTGTGGACAGGTGTAGGTGTGAACAGGGGCTGAGTGTGGACAGGTGTAGGTGTGAACAGGTGTAGGTGTGGACAGGGTCTGAGTGTGAACAGGTGTAGGTGTGAACAGGGGCTGAGTGTGAACAGGTGTAGGTGTGAACAGGTGTAGGTGTGAACAGGGGCTGAGTGTGAACAGGTGTAGGTGTGAACAGGGACTGAGTGTGAACAGGTGTAGGTGTGGACAGGATCTGAGTGTGAACAGGTGTAGGTGTGGAGAGGGTCTGAGTGTGAACAGGTGTAGGTGTGAACAGGGTCTGAGTGTGAACAGGTGTAGGTGTGGACAGGGGCTGAGTGTGAACAGGGGCTGAGTGGACAGGTGTAGGTGTGGACAGGTGTAGGTGTGGACAGGGACTGAGTGTGGACAGGTGTAGGTGTGAACAGGGACCAAGTGTGAACAGGTGTAGGTGTGGACAGGGGCTGAGTGTGAACAGGGGCTGAGTGGACAGGTGTAGGTGTGAGCAGGTGTAGGTGTGAGCAGGGGCTGAGTGTGGACAGGTGTAGGTGTGAACAGGTGTAGGTGTGTACAGGTGTAGGTGTGTACAGGTGTAGGTGTGAACAGGTGTATGTCTGAGCAGGTGTAGGTGTGAGCAGGGGCTGGGTGTGTACAGGTGTAGGTGTGAGCAGGGGCTGGGATCAGGAGTCTGCTTGTTCCTGTATCTATGGAGTAAAGTATAATCTCCTCGAGCGGTGCAGCAGATACGAAGCAGGGAAGTTGTAATATATACGATGCACATCTTAGCTGAGAGGAAAGTGATTCTTAACTCTGTCTTAGTGAGAACTTTCAGTGGGAAGTGGAGGGAATATTGGTAGAAAGCCGTTTGGTTGCTGAGACCGAGATCAATGGGGACCTGCTGTAATCCCGTTATCCCAGATACAGGAATGGGAGCTGGGTGAGTGTCTCTGCCTCAATCTGTTCCCGAATTTTGCATCAACTCGTTCCCGTTTATTTAACCCGTCGCATGCTGTCCATGTCATTCCAAACCATCCGTCACATTGAAACCCCAAACCAGCCCCCAGACTGACCGGGAGCAGAGTGACCATAACTCCCCACACTGACCGGGAGTGACCATTACTCCCCATACTGACCGGGAGTGACCGTAACTCCCCATACTGACTGGGAGTGACCATAACTCCCCACACTGACCGGGAGTGACCATTACTCCCCATACTGACCGGGAGTGACCATAACTCCCCATACTGACCGGGAGTGACTATAACTCCCCATACTGACCGGGAGTGACCATAACTCCCCACACTGACCGGGAGTGACCATAACTCCCCATACTGACCGGGAGTGACCATAACTCCCCACACTGACCGGGAGTGACCATTACTCCCCATACTGACCGGGAGTGACCATAACTCCCCATACTGACCGGGAGTGACTATAACTCCCCACACTGACCGGGAGTGACCGTAACTCCCCACACTGACCGGGAGTGACCGTAACTCCCCATACTGACCGGGAGTGACCGTAACTCCCCATACTGACCGGGAGTGACGATCACTCCCCATGCTGACCGGGAGTGACCATAACTCCCCATACTGACCGGGAGTGACTATAACTCCCCACACTGACCGGGAGTGACCATAACTCCCCACACTGACCAGGAGTGACCGTAACTCCACACACTGACCGGGAGTGACCATAACTCCCCACACTGACCGGGAGTGACCATAACTCCCCACACTGACCGGGAGTGACCATAACTCCCCACACTGACCGGGAGTGACCGTAACTCCCCACACTGACCGGGAGTGACCGTAACTCCCCACACTGACCGGGAGTGACCATAACTCCCCACACTGACCGGGAGTGACCATAACTCCCCACACTGACCGGGAGTGACCGTAACTCCCCACACTGACCGGGAGTGACTGTAACTCCCCACAATGACCAGGAGTGACCATAACTCCCCGTACTGACCGTAAGTGACCATAACTCCCCACACTGACCGGGACTGACCATAACTTCCCAGACTGACCGGAGTGACCATAACTCCCCACACTGACCAGGAGTGACCGTGAGTGACCATAACTCCCCACACTGACCGGGAGTGACCATAACACCCCAGACTGACCAGGAGTGACAATAACTCCCCACACTGACCGGGAGTGACTGTGAGTGACCGTAACTCCCCATACTGACCGGTAGTGACCTAAACACTCCACACAGACCGGGAGTGACCGTAACTCCCCATACTGACCGGGAGTGACCGTAACTCCTCACACTGACCGGGAGTGACCGTAACTCCCCACACTGACTAGGAGTGACCATAACTGCCCACACTGACCGGGAGTGACCATAACTCCCCATTCTGAAGGGAGTGACCGTAATTCCCCACACTGACCGGGAGTGACCGTAACTCCACAAACTGACCGGGAGTGACTAACTCCCCACACTGACCGGGAGTGACGATAACTGACCGCGACTGACCAGGAGTGACCATAAATCCCCGTACTAACCGGGAGTGACCGTAACTCCCCACACTGACCGGGAGTGACCATAACTCCCCATACTGACCGAGAGTGACCGTAACTCCCCACAATGACCGGGAGTGACCGTAACTCCCCACACTGACCGGGAGTGACCATAACTCCCCACACTGTCCGGGAGTGACCGTGAGTGACCGTTACTCCCCGTACTGACCGGGAGTGACCGTAACTCCCCATACTGACCAGGAGTGACCGTAACTCCCCGTACTGACCGGGAGTGACCGTAACTCCCCACACTGACCGGGAGTGACCATAACTCCCCACACTGTCCGGGAGTGACCATAACTCCCCACACTGACCGGGAGCAGTGTGACCATAATCCCCCACACTGCCCGGGAGTGACCGTAACTCCCCACACTGACCGGGAGTGACCGTAACTCCCCAGACTGACCGGAGGGACCATAACTCCCCACACTGACCAGGAGTGACCGTGAGTGACCGTTACTCCCCGTACTGACCGGGAGTGACCGTAACTCCCCATACTGACCAGGAGTGACCGTAACTCCCCGTACTGACCGGGAGTGACCGTAACTCCCCACACCGAACGGGAGTGACCTTAACTCCCCACACTGACCGGGAGTGACCGTAACTCCCCACACTGACCGGGAGTGACCTTAACTCCCCACACTGACCGGGAGTGACCTTAACTCCCCACACTGACCTGGATTGACCATAACTCCCCACACTGACCGGGAGTGACCGTAACTCCCCATACTGACTGGGAGTGACGATCACTCCCCATACTGACCGGGAGTGACCATAACTCCCCATACTGACCGGGAGTGACCATAACTCCCCACACTGACCGGGAGTGACCATTACTCCCCATACTGACCGGGAGTGACCATAACTCCCCATACTGACCGGGAGTGACTATAACTCCCCACACTGACCGGGAGTGACCGTAACTCCCCATACTGACCGGGAGTGACCGTAACTCCCCATACTGACCGGGAGTGACGATCACTCCCCATGCTGACCGGGAGTGACCATAACTCCCCATACTGACCGGGAGTGACTATAACTCCCCACACTGACCGGGAGTGACCATAACTCCCCACACTGACCAGGAGTGACCGTAACTCCACACACTGACCGGGAGTGACCATAACTCCCCACACTGACCGGGAGTGACCATAACTCCCCACACTGACCGGGAGTGACCATAACTCCCCACACTGACCGGGAGTGACCGTAACTCCCCACACTGACCGGGAGTGACCGTAACTCCCCACACTGACCGGGAGTGACCATAACTCCCCACACTGGCCGGGAGTGACCATAACTCCCCACACTGACCGGGAGTGACCGTAACTCCCCACACTGACCGGGAGTGACTGTAACTCCCCACAATGACCAGGAGTGACCATAACTCCCCGTACTGACCGTAAGTGACCATAACTCCCCACACTGACCGGGACTGACCATAACTTCCCAGACTGACCGGAGTGACCATAACTCCCCACACTGACCAGGAGTGACCGTGAGTGACCATAACTCCCCACACTGACCGGGAGTGACCATAACACCCCAGACTGACCAGGAGTGACAATAACTCCCCACACTGACCGGGAGTGACTGTGAGTGACCGTAACTCCCCATACTGACCGGTAGTGACCTAAACACTCCACACAGACCGGGAGTGACCGTAACTCCCCATACTGACCGGGAGTGACCGTAACTCCTCACACTGACCGGGAGTGACCGTAACTCCCCACACTGACTAGGAGTGACCATAACTGCCCACACTGACCGGGAGTGACCATAACTCCCCATTCTGAAGGGAGTGACCGTAATTCCCCACACTGACCGGGAGTGACCGTAACTCCACATACTGACCGGGAGTGACTAACTCCCCACACTGACCGGGAGTGACGATAACTGACCGCGACTGACCAGGAGTGACCATAAATCCCCGTACTAACCGGGAGTGACCGTAACTCCCCACACTGACCGGGAGTGACCATAACTCCCCATACTGACCGAGAGTGACCGTAACTCCCCACAATGACCGGGAGTGACCGTAACTCCCCACACTGACCGGGAGTGACCATAACTCCCCACACTGACCGGGAGTGACCGTGAGTGACCGTTACTCCCCGTACTGACCGGGAGTGACCGTAACTCCCCATACTGACCAGGAGTGACCGTAACTCCCCGTACTGACCGGGAGTGACCGTAACTCCCCACACTGACCGGGAGTGACCATAACTCCCCACACTGTCCGGGAGTGACCATAACTCCCCACACTGACCGGGAGCAGTGTGACCATAATCCCCCACACTGCCCGGGAGTGACCGTAACTCCCCACACTGACCGGGAGTGACCGTAACTCCCCAGACTGACCGGAGGGACCATAACTCCCCACACTGACCAGGAGTGACCGTGAGTGACCGTTACTCCCCGTACTGACCGGGAGTGACCGTAACTCCCCATACTGACCAGGAGTGACCGTAACTCCCCGTACTGACCGGGAGTGACCGTAACTCCCCACACCGAACGGGAGTGACCTTAACTCCCCACACTGACCGGGAGTGACCGTAACTCCCCACACTGACCGGGAGTGACCTTAACTCCCCACACTGACCGGGAGTGACCTTAACTCCCCACACTGACCTGGATTGACCATAACTCCCCACACTGACCGGGAGTGACCGAAACTCCCCACACTGACCGGGAGTGACCGTTAGTCCCCAAACTGACCGGGAGCAGAGTGACCATATTCCCCCACACTGAAGGGAGTGATCGTAACTCCCCACACTGACCAGGAGTGACCATAACTCCCCACACTGACCTGGAGTGACCATAACTCCCCACACTGACCGGGAGTGACCGAAAGTCCCCACACTGACCGGGAGTGACCGTTAGTCCCCAAACTGACCGGGAGCAGAGTGACCATATTCCCCCACACTGAAGGGAGTGATCGTAACTCCCCACACTGACCGGGAGTGACTAACTCCCCACACTGACCGGGAGTGACCGTAACTCCCCACACTGACTGGGAGTGACCGTAACTCCCCACACTGACCGGGAGTGACCGTAACTCCCCACACTGTCCGGGAGGACCGTAACTCCCCATACTGACCGGGAGTGACCATAACTCCCCACACTGACCGGAACTGGGGGACTGGGGCACCCTGGGATTCTGTGAAATGTTACACTTTGACCCCAAACCTGCCCCTTTCCTGCCCAGGTACAGCCAGAACCTACAGGAAGAAACAGACACTCAAACCTTCATCACCGACACAAACCTAACTAAAGATAAACTAGTTCTAATGTCTGGCGATGAATCTCCATTTTGTGCTGAATTACTGAGTGTGTTGTTGCTGGATTGAGTCATGCTGAATAATAACAGGGAGACTCAGTCACATCCTGCATTACACAGTTTGCCTTTCAAACCCTCAACCTACTCGAATGTGCCGAAATCCCATAATATCTGCCTGTCACTGGCCTCACCGCATTAAATCATCAGGTCCGTGGACCAGATTCCCACTAATTAGCGATCGATCCGCTTCGAGCTACAACACAGGCAGTGAGTAGACCCGGAGAAGCGACTGATTGAGTCGACATTGGCTCCCTGTCCAGCAACACCTCCAATTTATAATTCTCATCCTCACGTTCAAATCCCTCCATGGCCTCGGACCTCCCTGTCTCTGTAACCTCCTCCAGCCATAAGACCATCCGAGATCTCTTCACTCCTCCAACTCTGGCCCCTTGTCCATCCCCCACTCCCTATCCCCACCATTGGCGGCCGTGCCTTCAGCTGCCTGGGCCTTAAGCTCTGGAATTCCCTCCCTAAACCTCTCCACCTCTCTCTCCTCCTTTAAGACTCTCCTTAAACCTACCTCTTTGACAGGGCTTTTGGTCACCTGTCCTAATATGTCCTCCCGTGTCTGGGTGTCAGTTTCTGTCTGATTGGTGGTGAGGCGGTGATGGAAATGTCTGCTTGCTTGTCTCTCGGACCCTCTTGCTGCCCCGGACAGTCTCCACTCGATGTGTGTGTGCGCACAGTACAGATGTTCTGTTCAGACCCCGCGTTGTTCTCCAGCTGGGATTAATAATTGCTGATTTCTCCTGACACATGCAGCTGACCCAAAGCTCGGTCTCACACGGCCAAGAATCTCATCACTAGAGGTCGCGAACCCAGAGCAAGGTCGGAGCTCTCGAACAATGTGACTGGCTTAGAGCAGAAAGAGAAGCAAGAACTTTCATTTATATAGTGTTCGCTCAGTACTGGCCCTCCGACAGTGCAGCACTCCCTCAGTACTGCCCCTCCGACAGTGCAGCGCTCCCTAAGTTCTGCCCCTCCGACAGTGCAGCACTCCCTCAGTACTGCCCCTCTGACAGTGCAGCGCTCCCTCAGTACTGCCCCTCCGACAGTGCAGCGCTCCCTCAGTACTGCCCCTCCGACAGTGCAGCGCTCCCTAAGTTCTGCCCCTCCGACAGTGCAGCACTCCCTCAGTACTGCCCCTCCGACAGTGCAGCACTCCCTCAGTACTGCCCCTCCGACAGTGCAGCGCTCCCTAAGTTCTGCCCCTCCGACAGTGCAGCACTCCCTCAGTACTGCCCCTCTGACAGTGCAGCGCTCCCTCAGTACTGCCCCTCTGACAGTGCAGCGCTCCCTCAGTACTGCCCCTCCGACAGTGCAGCGCTCCCTAAGTTCTGCCCCTCCGACAGTGCAGCACTCCCTCAGTACTGCCCCTCTGACAGTGCAGCGCTCCCTCAGTACTGCCCCTCCGACAGTGCAGCGCTCCCTCAGTACTGCCCCTCCGACAGTGCAGCGCTCCCTCAGTACTGCCCCTCCGACAGTGCGGCGCTCCCTCAGTACTGCCCCTCCGACAGTGCAGCGCTCCCTCAGTACTGCCCCTCCGACAGTGCAGCACTCCCTCTGTGCTGCCCCTCCGACAGTGCCGTGCTCTCTCAGTACTGCCCCTCCGACAGTGCCGCGCTCCCTCAGTACTGCCCCTCCGACAGTGCAGCACTCCCTCAGTACAGTATTAGGGTCAGTCTAGATTATGGTCTCGAGTCTCTGGAGTGGGACTTGAACCCACGACCTTCTGACTCAGAGGCGAGAGTGCTGCCCACTGAGCCACGGCTGAAAGGCCCCTAACTTGGCAGTACTGTATAAAACCCGGCACAGGAGTCTAGAAACCCGGGATTGGGACCATCCATTGCCATCTGCTGGATTCACTGCAAACTGTAACTAGCCGGGAGTCTGATTTTCTCCCCTCACTGCTGAAAGCCTCAGTGTTCCCTCCCTCCCATTCCAGCCATTTCCTCCCCACCTCTCATTCCTGCAGCATGTGACCCTCTCGCAGTCTGCGACCCGTCTGCATCCCATCTCCATCCCGTCTATGACCCGTCTACATCCTGTCTACACTCTCTGTCTTTTCCTTGCAAGACTGCGAATGCTTTGGCCACTCGCACCGGTGCAGTTACCTCGAGCTGCTCACCACCGCCATTTGCGTGAGCTGTAAGCACAACACTCGAGGCCGACACTGCCAGTTATGCCGGCTGGGCTACCACCGAAACCCTTCAGCACAGCTGGACCACCACAACGTTTGCCTCGGTCAGTTCCTGTTACAATCTCCGCTCTCGCCTCCTTCCTTCACCCTTCTGCTTTCAGCCCAAAACAAGATAAAGAACCAAAGAAAATAGCTTCGATAGGGCTGAGCGAAAGGGTGTCGGAAAACCGCTCCCCTTTCCCAGCCTTTCCCTAGCGACGAGGCCTGGTCCAGGCTTTCCCCGGTGATGAGGCCTGGTCCAGGCTTTCCCTAGCGACGAGGCCTGGTCCAGGCTTTCCCTAGCGACGAGGCCTGGTCCAGTCTTTCCCTAGCGATGAGGCCTGGTCCAGACTTTCCCTAGTGACGAGGCCTGGTCCAGGCTTTCCCTAGCGATGAGGCCTGGTCCAGGCTTTCCCTAGTGATGAGGCCTGGTCCAGGCTTTCCCTCACGATGAGGCCTGGTCCAGCCTTTCCCTAGCGATGAGGCCTGGTCCAGCCTTTCCCTAGCGATGAGGCCTGGTCCAGTCTTTCCCTAGCGATGAGTCCTGGTCCAGGCTTTGTTGCGGTAAATCGAAAGCCCTGTGTTTTGATGATATAATCGTTGCCTCCCTGTCTCCATTGTTTTTCAGGAATTTGTGTGTTGTTTGTACTCTCGGTAAACGACCATCCCGACTCGAAGCAGCGTCGCTCGCCTCTGCTCAATGTGGCCCCTCCCCCCAGTGTCCAACAACAATCCTCTCTCCATTTCCTCATCTCCTCCCATTCTCCACACACAGAATTACACAGAATGTTCAGCACAGAAACAGGCCATTCATAGGAGCGTAGTAACAGGAGGAGGCCATTCAGCCCTGCGAGCTGGTTCCGCCATCCAGTTAGATCATGGCTGACCTGTATCATAACTCAATCAACCCGTCTTGGTTCCGGAACCCTTAATACCCTTTCCCAACAAACATCCATCAATCTTAGTTCTGAAATTTTCAATTGACCCCCAGCCTCAACAGCTCTTTGGGGGAGAGAGTTCCAGATTTCCACTGCCCTTTGTGTGAAGAAATGCTTCCTGACATCACCCCTGAACGGACTGGCTCTAATTTATGGTTCTGCCCCCTTGTTCTGGACTCCCCCCAACCAGGGGAAATAGTTTCTCTCTCTCGACCCTATCAACTCCTTTCATCATCTTAAACACCTCAATTAGATCAACCCTTTAACTCAGGGGATTACAAGCCCAGTTTGTGCAACCTGTCCTCATAATTTAACCCTTTTAGCCCCGGTGTCAGTCTGGTGAATCTGCGCTGCTCCCCCTCCAAGGCCAGTCTATCCTTCCTGAGGGGCGGGGCCCTGAACTCATAGAATCATAGAAAGTTACAGCATGGAAGGAGGCCATTTTGGCCCATTGTGTCCGCGCTGGCCAACAAAGAGCTATCCAGCATAATCCCACTTCCCAGCTCTTGGTCCGTAGCCCTGCAGGTTACGGCATCCCAAGTGCACATCCAAGTACTTTTTAAATGTGGTTAGGGTTCCTGCCTCTACCACCCTTTCAGGCAGTGAGTTCCAGACCCCCACAACCCTCTGGGTGAAGAAATTTCCCCTCAAATCCACTCTAAACCTTCCACCAATTACTTTACATCTGTGCCCCCTGGTTTTTGACCCCTCTGCTAAGGGAAATAGGTCCTTTCTACCACTTTATCTAAGCCCCTCATAATTTTATACACCTCAATAAGGTCTCCCCTCAGCCTCCTCTGTTCCAAGGAAAACAAACCCAGCCTATCCAGTCTTTCCTCATAGCTAAGATTCTCTACTCCCGGCAACATACTTGTAAATCTCCTCTGTACCCTCTCGAGTGCAATCACATCTTTCCTGTAATGTGGTGACTAGAACTGCACGCAGTACTCTAGCTGAGGCCTAACTAGTGTTTTATACAGTTGAAGCATATCCCCCCTGCTCTTGTATTCTATGATGCGGAGATGCCGGTGTTGGACTGGGGTGGACAAAATTGAGAGGTCGCACAACCTTGTATTCTATGCCACGGCTAATAAAGGCAAGCATTCCATATGCCTTCTTAACTACCTTAACGACCTGGCCTACTGCCTTCAGGGATCTGTGGACATGCACTCCAAGGTCCCTTTGTTCCTCTACACTACTCAGTGTCCTACCATTTAATGTGTATTCCCTTTCCTTGTTAGCCCTCCCCAAATGCATTACCTCACACTTCTCTGGATTGAATTCCATTTGCCACTGTTCTGCCCACCTGACCAATTTATTGACATCTTCCTGCAGTCTACAGCTGAATTCAGTCTATCCAGAGCTCTGTGCAGCTGTGACATCACTTCCTCCCCTTTGTATTCCAGCCCCCGAGATAAAGGACAACATTCCACCAGCCTTTCCAATTATTTTTTGAACCTGTCCACTAGCTTTTAGCCCAACTGGTCCATGCCGGTGTTTCTGCTCCACTCGAGCCTCCTCCCGTCCTTCTTCATCTCCCCCTATCACATATCCTTCTATTCCCTTCTCCCTCATGTGTTTATCCAGCTTCCCCTTAAATACATCTGTGCTATTCGCCTCAACCACTCCCTGTGGCAGCGAGTTCCACATTCTCACCACTCTGGGTAAAGAAGGTTCTCCTGAATTACCCATTGGATTTATTAGTGACTATCTTATATTTATCGCCCCTAGTTTTGGTCTCCCCACAAATGGAAACATCTTCTCTACGTCTACCGTATCAAACCCCTTCATAATCTTAAAGACCTCTATCAGGTCACCCCTCAGTCTTCTCTTTTCTAGAGAAAAGAGCCCCAGCCTGTTCAGTGTTTCCTGATAGTTATAACCTCGCAGTTCTGGTATCATCCGTGTGAATCTTATTTTGCACCTTCTCCAGTGCCTCTATATCCTTTTTATAATATGGAGACCAGAACTGTGCAGAGTGCTCCAAGTGCGGTCTAACCAAGGTTCGATACAAGTTTAACATCACTTCTGTGCTTGTGAATTCTACCCTCTAGTGATGAACCCAGTGCTTGGTTTGCTTTTTCTGGCCTTGTTAACCTGTGTTCATTCTGTGCCATCGCCCCAGGGAGTGGAACACGGGCCGTGTGCAGTCAGTGTGTGGGGGATTGAAGCTGTTTGTAAAGTGTTGGAGACTTGTTTCACCCCCAGAGTCTGACCCTCCCTTGTCCCGGCTCACACTCATTCCTGTGGCTGCGGTTGTGTCGATGTGTTTTATTGGGAACAGCCGTGTGCAGTGTGTGTGTTGTCTTGTTTCTGCAGACTGTAAGTGTCACCCTGATGGCTCGCTCCACCATCGCTGTAATGACACGGGATATTGTGACTGTAAGGAGGGCGCAACAGGACCCAAGTGTGACAAGTGCCTGCCCGGATATTACTGGCACAGGGGCTGTCGAGGTAAGTAACCGTTCCAGCACCAGCCCCTCCCCTCACTCCACCCCGGCTTCTGTGTGTCAGGGTCAGCAGAGTATCCGATAGCAGAGATACCGTGGGGGGAAACACAGAGGCTTTTAGTGAGTGAACCCTCCTGGACCCTCCCATCACCCACGACACAATTAGTGGCACAGCTCCTCGCAAAGGGAGGTCTGGAGTTCAGTGAGGGGCGTTTCATAGAATCAGACAGCACAGAAGGAGGCCATTCGGCCCATCGTGCCTGTGCCGGCTCTTTGAAAGAGCTCTCCAATTAGTCCCACTCCCCCCTGCTCTTTCCCCACAGCCCTGCAATATTTTCCTTTTTCCCCTTTTCAAGTATTTCTCCAATTCACTTTTGAAAGTTACTATTGAATCTGCTTCCACCGCCCTTTCAGGCAGCGCATTCCAGATCACAAAAAAGTCTCCTCATCTCCCCTCTGGTTCTTTTGCCAATTACCTTAAATCCATGTCCTCTGGTTACCGACCCTCCTGCCACTGGAAACAGTTTCTCCTTATTCACTTTATCAAAACTCGTCATAATTTTGAACACTTCTTTCAAATCTCCCCTTAACCTTCTCTGCTCTAAGGAGAACAATCCCAGCTTCTCCAGTCTCTCCACATAACTGAAGTCCCTCATCCCTGGCACCATTCTAGTAAATCTCCTCTGCACCCTCTCCAAGGCCTTGAAACCCTTCCTAAAGTGTGGTGCCCAGAATTGGACACAATAATTGGACACAGACTTTAATCCTCAGTCTCACCTTCGGTATTTAATCATTAATTTATTCCCGTTCACACATCCCCCCTGTGCTCGCTGAACTACATTGGCTCCTTATGTGGCTCTGCGCCAATTTTTCTCTTATTTACGCTCCTGTGAAACACCTTGGAATGTTTTACTGTGTTAAAGGCGCTATATAAATGCAAGTTGTTAAATAGAATCTACAGCACTCTTATCTATATTGAAATTCATTTGCCATTTACACGCCCATTCTACGAGTTTATTGATGTTTTCCTGTATTTTGTCGCAGTCATTCTCTGTATTAACGACACCCCCACAATTTGGTGTCATCCACAAATTCTTAAAATATACTTCCGATTCCCGAGTCCAAATCGTTTATGTAAATAGTGAACAAAAGTGGTCCCAGCACCAATCCTTCTGGAACACCACTTCTCAACTTTTGCCAGTCTGAGTAATCACCTTTAATTCTCTGTGTTTTGTTTTGTAGCCAGCTTGCTATCCATTCTGCTACTTCTCCCCTGACTCCGCATGCTCTGACCTTAGTCATGACTCTACTACACGATACTTTATCCAAGGCCTTTTGAAAATCCAAATATATTACATCTACTCCATTACCCTTGTCTACCCTTTCTGTTACTTCTTCAAAGAATTTAATAGCTTTGTTCAAGCATGACCTTCTCTTTTGGAATCCATGCTGACTACTCTTTACTATAATGTCAGTTTCTAGATGTTTTTCTATTACATCATTGAGTAAGGATTCCATTGTCTTTCCTACCACCAACGTTAAGCTAATTGGTTGAAAGTTCCCTGAGCTTGTTCTATCTCCCTTTTTAAATCTAGGAATCACATCAGCTGTCCGGCAGTCCTCTGGCACTATACCCTTTTCTAATGAATCTTTATATATATGTAACAGTGCCCCTGCTATCTCTTCCCTAACCTATTTTAATATGCACGGATACAATCCACCCGGACCAGGGCTTTTATCCTCTCTGAGTTTGATCAGTTTATCAATTATCTCCCCCTTTCCATCTTCAATGTCTTTCTATCTTTTTTGCTCTCTTCCTCTAGTGTCATGTCCACTATGTTAGTCTCCCTGGGAAATACCGAGGCAAAGTCATTATTCAATATTGCTGCCATTTCGCTGTCATTACCTGTCAGTTTATCGTGTGTATCCCTCAGTGGCCCGATCCCCATCCTGATTTTCCTTTTGTTATTTATGTGTCTGGAGAAAACTTTACTGTTGCTTTTGATATTCCGTGAAAATTTGGAGTTTCTCTTTGCTAATTGTTTGTTCCCTTCTTTCCTCACCTCTTCGTATTCCCTTTTGCAATCCGGGCTGACTATTCTTTATTATATTCTGGGTTTTGAGATGTTTTTCTAATAAAATGTTATTGTGAAAGTGAGAGCCTGGGAGCGGCGAGAGTTGAACCAATCTGTAAGGTGGGGAGATTGTCAATGAGCTGATCTTTCTTTTCTCTGGCCTCTTGCAGCGGGCGTGTGCGATAACTTGCTGACACGGTGTCAGAACGGAGGAGTGTGTGAGGACAATGGGAGGTGTCGGTGCCTCGCTCCCTACACCGGGCTCCTGTGTGAGAAAGGCCAGTGCGGGGAGGAAGCGGGAGGGTGCGTCTCACAATCCCCGTGGGAGCCCACCTTACACCGGGTGCTGCTGTCGCTGACTGCGCTGCTAACCTCCGCTAACGGCCGCCCGCCGCTCTGACCCGCTTCCAGCGCCATGGCCGCTCACGGGAAGGTGCGAAGAGCGCAGGAGAATCCAGCCTTTACTGCGTCGCCGTTAGAACACGCTCCCCTCCCCCGACCCCCCGGGAAAGGCAAACTGGACCCGAGGCCGGAGCCCAGCCACCCACCCAGCCCGACTGGATCTGAGAGCCCGGAAGGAATGGGCAGTCAGTGGGGACTGGACTCTCTGACTCCCCGCGGGCCCGAGGCAGCTGCTAATATTCATTCTGCAATCGCCAGCCGCTCGGCCCATGTCCAGCTTTGGGACAAAGAAAGAAAGAAAGGACTTGGATTTCTGCAGAGCCTTTCACCACCTCAGGACGTCCCAAAGCTCTTCACAGACAATGAGGAACTTTACAGCAAACAGCAATGTGATAATCACCAGACAATCTGTTTTAGTGATGTTGGTTACAGGATAAATATTGTCCAGGACTCCGGGGAGAACTCCCCTGCTCTTCTTCCAAACAGTGTCGTGGGATCTTTTACATCCACCTGAGAGAGCAGATGGGGCCTCGGTTTAACGTCTCATCCAAAAGACGGCACCTCCGACAGTGCAGCACTCCCTCACTCACTCAGACAACTTACACTCCATCACTCTCATCCATCCACTCTCTCCCGACCTTCCTCACTCCCTAGCTCTCTCTCCTACCTCTTACCCTCCCTCACTCTCTCTCTCACTACCTCTCTCCCTCCCTCTCCGACCCCCCCTCCCTCCTTCCCTCCCTTTCTCTCTTTCTCTCTCTCTCCCTCCCTCTCTCTCTCCCTCCCTCCCTCTCTCTCCCCCCCTCCCTCCCTCCCTCTCTCTCCCCCCCTCCCTCCCTCCCTCTCTCTCTCTCTCTCTCTCACCCTCTCTCCCCCCTCCCTCACCCTTCCTCTCTCTCACCCCCTCCCTCCATCCCTCTCTCTCTCCCTCCCAATCTCCCTCTCTCTCTCTCCCTCCCTGCGAGGGGTTGCTGAGTGGGGACCAGGCCTCTCTGTCGGTGCTGTGACCTGAGGGAATGTGAGGGGGGGCTTCGAGCGGCCTACAGCCTGGGTTTCAGTGAGTGATGCTGTGTGATCCTGGTCGCTGGGTTTTTGTGTAATCGCTTCCCCCGACCCCCTCCTTCTGAAATCCAGCTCCTATCCTGGTCTATCCACGGGGGCCGCATCAGTCCCCTGTGGGAATGATCCTGAGCAGCGAGCGGAGCGTTAGTGCGTTTATTGATCTTTTGTATTAAGATGAAGTGATTTTCTTGCAATCCCACAAGGTGCGATGTGGTTGTTGTATGAAGAGCGGTTTGTGTTGGTGAATATATCTGTCACTCCCGGCGATGGGGCAATCAGACCATTTTCTTTGTGTGATTTTCCTGTGCACAGATTTCTCTGTAACTGCAATTTGCTGCATCAAAGAATCGGAGTTTCCGGCTCGGGAAAGTGTCCTGAGATCCGGCAAAGGACTCGTCGCTTTACACTGGACAACAATAAAAGCTCCTGCAGCAAGTGTCCTGGGCTCAGGATCCGGCTCCGCACTGTGTGTGGGAGGGGGAGGGGGATCAGGGAGGGGGAAAGGGGCAGCACTGGGGGGGCCATGTTGGCAATCATTGCGCCTCTGACAGTGCAGCACTCCCTCAGTACTGCCCCTCTGACAGTGCAGCACTCCCTCAGTACTGCCCCTCCGACAGCGCAGCACTCCCTCAGTACTGCCCCTCTGACAGTGCAGCACTCCCTCAGTACTGCCGCAGTGGGGGTATCAGCCTGGATTCGGTGCTTGAGTCAGGACTTGAATCCACAACCTTCTGATCCAGAGGCGAGAGTGCTGCCCACTGAGCCATGGCTGACACCTGACAATTGGAGCGAGAAAAGTGAAGCATAAAATAATGTCAAAGTGCAGGTGAACTCTGACCTGTGACCCTTGCCTGACCATGGCTGAGAAATGATCCAATTTGCCCTGAGTTTATTTTACACAGAGGCTTCGAAGCTTTTACAATAAAATAGAAGCGAGATTGTATTCTGAAAATATTTCAGTCGATGGTGCACTGGACAGGGACATTAATCATCGTTTATTTCTTGTTCCGGAGAATCTCTTCCTGACCTGTCTCGAGAACTCTTGTAGAATATTTCCTGTTTTCAAGGAATTATCTTCAAAGCCCCTTTATCTGACATTTCATTTATAAAATTTTGAAAAGTCACTCAATGGGTTGAGAGTGTCTCCACTGGGCATTTTTATCTCAATTTAACGCTCTGCACTTGCTGAACAGATTCTTTAAAGATTTATCGGCAGATTTAAAATTTGCTTGTTGCTGATAACAGACAATGATTTGCACTTTGTGTAAAACTACCCAGGTATGTCCTGTCCACCAAAAGCAGGACAAATCCAACCCAGCCAATTACCACCCCATCAGTCTACTCTCAATCATCAGCAAAGTGATGGAAGGTATCATCGACAGTGCTATCAAGCGGCACTTACCAATAACCTGCTCACTGATGCCCAGTTTGGGTTCTGCCAAGACCACTCGGCTCCCGACCTCATTACAGCCTTGGTCCAAACATGGACAAAGCAACGGAATTCCAGAGTTGAGGTGAGAGTGACTGCCCTTGACTTCAAGGCAGCATTTGACAGAGTGTGGCATCAAGGAGCCCTAGTAAAACTGAAGTCAATGGGAATCGGGGGGAAAACACTCCATTGGCTGGAGTCATACCTCGCACAAAGGAAGATGGTTGCGGTGGTTGAAGGTCAATCATCACAGCCCCAGGACATCGCTGCAGGATTTCCTCAGGGCAGTGTCCTAGGCCCAACCATCTTCAGCTGCTTCATCAATGACCTTCCCTCCAACATAAGGTCAGAAATGGATATGTTCAGTGCTGGTGATGACTGCACAGTGTTCAGCGCCATTCACAACTCCTCAGATAATGAAGCAGTCCATGCCCGCATGCAACAAGACCTGGACGATGTTCAGGCTTGGGCTGATAAGTGGCAGGTAACATTCGCGCCACAGAAGTGCCAGGCAATGACTATCTCCAACAAGCGAGAGTCTAACCGCCGCCCCTTGACATTCAACGGTATTACCATCGCCGAATCCCCCATCAACATCCTGGGGGTCACCATTGACCAGAAACTTAACTGGACCAGCCACATAAATACTGTGGCAACAAGAGCAGGTCAGAGGCTGGGTATTCTGCGGCGAGTGTCTCACCTCCTGACTCCCCAAATCCTTACCATCATCTACAAGGCACAAGTCAGGAGTGTGATGGAATACTCTCCACTTGCCTGGATGAGTGCAGCTCCAACAACACTCAAGAAGCTTGATTCCATCCAGGACAAAGCAGCCCGCTTGATTAGCACCCCATCCATCACCTGAAACATTAACTCCCTCCACCACCGGCGGACCGTGGCTGCAGTGTGTACCATCTACAAGATGCACTGCAGCAACTCGCCAAGGCTTCTTCGGCAGCACCTCCCAAACCCGCGACCTCTTCCACCTAGAAGGACAAGGGCAGCAGGCGCATGGGAACACCACCACCTCCAAGTTCCCCTCCAAGTCACACACCATCCTGACTTGGAAATATATCGGCCGATCCTTCATCGTCGCTGGGTCAAAATCCTGGAACTCCCTCCCTAACAGCACTGTGGGAGCACCTTCATCACACGGACTGCAGCAGTTCAAGAAGGCGGCTCACCACCACCTTCTCAAGGGTAATTAGGGATGGGCAATAAATGCCGGTCTCGCCAGGGATGTCCTCATCCCATATACGAATAACGAAAAAACTTTAGATTCGAGCCATTCCACATGGACTGGAAGTGGAACCCAGTGTTTGGGGGAAATTATTTCCCTTTTGTTTATAGTTTTGAAGAACTGTCTCTGTTGGGTGGCTTTGCATCAAAAGGTTTTGTGTTCTAACTCGCATTAAGTCCCGTTCACCCATCACCCCCTGTGCTCGCTGACCGACATTGGCTCCCGGTCCCACAACACCTCCAATTTAAAATTCTCATCCTCGTGTTCGAATCTCTCCATGGCCTCCTCGCCCCTCCCTATCTCTGTAACCTCCTCCCTCCCTATCTCTGTAACCGCCTCCCTCCCTATCTCTGTAACCTCCTCCCTCCCTATCTCTGTAACCTCCTCCCTCCCTATCTCTGTAACCTCCTCCCTCCCTATCTCTGTAACCTCCTCCCTCCCTATCTCTGTAACCTCGCCCCTCCCTATCTCTGTAACCTCCTCCCTCCCTATCTCTGTAACCTCCTCCCTCCCTATCTCTGTAACCTGCTCCCTCCCTATCTCTGTAACCTCCTCCCTCCCTATCTCTGTAACCTCCTCCCTCCCTATCTCTGTAACCTCGCCCCTCCCTATCTCTGTAACCTCCTCCCCCCCATCTCTGTAACCTCCTCCCTCCCTATCTCTGTAACCTCCTCCCACCCTATCTCTGTAACCTCGCCCCTCCCTATCTCTGTAACCTCCTCCCTCCCTATCTCTGTAACCTCCTCCCTCCCTATCTCTGTAACCTCCTCCCTCCCTATCTCTGTAACCTCCTCCCTCCCTATCTCTGTAACCTCCTCCCTCCCTATCTCTGTAACCTCCTCCCTCCCTATCTCTGTAACCTCCTCCCTCCCTATCTCTGTAACCTCCTCCCTCCCTATCTCTGTAACATCGCCCCTCCCTATCTCTGTAACCTCCTCCCTCCCTATCTCTGTAAACTCCTCCCTCCCTATCTCTGTAACCTCGCCCCTCCCTATCTCTGTAACCTCCTCCCCCCCTATCTCTGTAACCTCCTCCCTCCCTATCTCTGTAACCTCCTCCCTCCCTATCTCTGTAACCTCCTCCCCTATCTCTGTAACCTCCTCCCTCCCTATCTTTGTAACCTCCTCCCTCCCTATCTCTGTAACCTCCTCCAGCCCCACAACCCTCCGAGATCTCTGCGCTCCTCCAATTCTGGCCACTTGTCCATCCCCCACTCCCTTTGCTCCACCATTGGTGGCCGTGCCTTCAGTTGCCTGGGCCCTAAGCTCTGGAATTCTCTCCCTAAATCTCTCCTTTAAGATGCTCCTTAAAACCTCACCTGTCCGAATATCTCCTTATGTGGCTCGGTGTCAAATAATGGCCTAGAAATTCGATTCGGAGGCTTGCCGCGGGGGTAAGGATCGCGCGCGATATCACCTACCACGTCTGCCGTTCTTGTTTGCCCCCGCAGGAACTTCGGGTCCTGGGCCTCTCCCTAGTGCCGGCGCACAGTGCTTGCGTGTTCCAGGGGCGCAGTTAGTTCGATGCGACTCCTGGGATCACGTGGGCCATGGAGAGCCAATGGCAGCAGACCATCTTTCATTCATAGATTTGACAGGAGACCTGTCAAATCTGTGAATTGAAATCGGCCCCAAAAGAACAGCTAAACCTCAAATAAATTTTTAAAAACCATCACATTCATAAAATAACTATAGTTAAATAAATTAACCACTTTAAACAAAAATTAAAATTTTTGAAAAAATTAAAATAATTTTTAAAAGTTATAAAAATAAACTTACCTTTCTTTAACGTCTCTAAAAAAGATAAACCTGTTAAAAAAAATTTAAAATTATACTTAATTAACTACTTACCTTGTTCAAAAGGGGTCTTACGCCTCCTTTTTACTAGCGTAGAATCTTCCATACTTACCCTCGCGTTGAAACCTGAAAAAACCTAAGTGTGCTGCGTGCGCACAGCCTCTACCGCGCACGCGGTTCACCTAGGAACCGCCCCCTTCGCCATATCGGAAGTGCCGGTTTCCCGCGCATGCGCAGTGCATGCAGGAAACCGGCACTTCGGGAATGAATACGGGTGAGTACACAGTGCGTACTCTCCCGAGAACGGCCGAATTTTTGGGCCATTGTCTGATTTACGCTCCTGTGAAGCACCTTGGGATGTTTTACTACATTAACGGCGCTATATAAATGTAAGTTGTTGAAGTGAGTTGCACAATGCACAGGCTGTGAGTGAGAATCTCCCTTTTTCTCGGTTCAAATGTTATCGGCTAAAATGATGAAGCAACAAACTATGTGGGAAATACTTGAACAGTTTATCAGCCCTCGGTAAGGGAGGGCGCTGAACAGACCATATTGAGGCCAAGGTTTGTCTTCCATTCACTATTTTTAGATGTTGTGGGTCCAAAATCGAAGAAATAAAATGAGCCCAACTTCCTGCTCGAGATCCACCCAATCCGCTTTAAGAAAGGTTTGCATTTCTATAGCGCCGTCCACAACAACAACAACTTGCATTTATATAGCGCCTATAATGTAGTAAAACATCCCAGGATGCTTCACAGGAGCGATTATCAAACCCAATTTGACACCGAGCGACTCAAGGAGATATTTGGGCAGATGAGCAAAAGCTTGGTCAAAGAGGTCGGTGTTAAAGAGCATCTTAAAGGATGAGTGAGGTGGAGAGGTTTAGGGAGGGAATTCCAGAGCTTCAGGCCCAGGCAGCTGAAGGCACGGCCACCAATGGTGGAGCGATTAAAATCGGGGATGCACGTAGGCCAGAATTGGTGGAGCGCAGAGATCTCGAAATGTTGTCGGGCTTGAGGAGGTTACAGAGAGAGAGAGGACTCAGGACTCTACTGCTAATGAAGTACTTTTGAAGTGTAGTCACTGCTGTAATGTTGGAAACACGGCAGGCAATTTGCGCACAGCAAGCTCCCACAAATGGCGAAGAAATAAATGATCAGATCAGCTGTTTTTAGGTGTTGGTTGCGAGATGAATACTGGTCAGGACACCGGGGAGAACTCCCCTGCTCTTCTTCAAAATAGTGCCACGAGATCATTTACATTCACCTGAGAGGACAGACGGGGCCTTCGATTTCCTCTGAAAGACCACATCTCCGACAATGCATCACTCCCTGAGTACCGCCCCTGCGAGAGTTTGGCGCTCCCTCAGTACTGCCCCTCCGACAGTGCAGCACTCCCTCAGTACTGCCCCTCCGACAGTGCAGCGCTCCCTCAGTACTGCCCCTCCGACAGTGCAGCGCTCCCTCAGTACTGCCCCTCCGACAGTGCAGCACTCCCTCAGTACTGACCCTCTGACAGTGCAGCGCTCCCTCAGTACTGCCCCTCCGACAGTGCAGCGCTCCCTCAGTACTGCCCCTCCGACAGTGCAGCGCTCCCTCAGTACTGACCCTCTGACAGTGCAGCGCTCCCTCAGTACTGCCCCTCCGACAGTGCAGCGCTCCCTCAGTACTGACCCTCTGACAGTGCAGCACTCCCTCAGTACTGCCCCTCCGACAGTGCAGCGCTCCCTCAGTACTGCCCCTCCGACAGTGCAGCGCTCCCTCAGTACTGCCCCTCCGACAGTGCAGCGCTCCCTCAGTACTGACCCTCTGACAGTGCAGCGCTCCCTCAGTACTGCCCCTCCGACAGTGCAGCGCTCCCTCAGTACTGCCCCTCCGACAGTGCAGCGCTCCCTCAGTACTGCCCCTCCGACAGTGCAGCGCTCCCTCAGTACTGACCCTCTGACAGTGCAGCGCTCCCTCAGTACTGCCCCTCCGACAGTGCAGCGCTCCCTCAGTACTGCCCCTCCGACAGTGCAGCGCTCCCTCAGTACTGACCCTCTGACAGTGCAGCACTCCCTCAGTACTGCCCCTCCGACAGTGCGGCGCTCCCTCAGTACTGCCCCTCTGACAGTGCAGCTCTCCCTCAGTACTGGCCTGGATTATGTGCTGGAGTCTCTGGAGAGTGAGAGTGTTCCCACTGAGCCAAGGCTGACACCTAGAGCGTGCCTGCTGAAATGGTTTTCCCATCAGTAAATCTGCCCCTGATGTTGTTCCAGCTCTGGGTAAAGCTACCTGTGCCTTCCTTTCTCTCTCTGTCGCTCCGTCACTGCGCGATTGGGCGGCTGCGCTGAACAATTCTCGGTGCCAATCTGAGGGGCTGGGAGAGAGAGAGTGATGGGCGAGTGCAGATTAGTGCAGACTCCCAGCTCCCCCACCTGCGGGTCTCAGTCACAGGCTCCTCACTGTGACAGCCCCAATTGCTGAGCAGCCCCAGCGAGCTGCAGGCTGCAATAACTGGGCTCCCAAATGCTGGCGAGACGGAGCAGCCTTTAATCTCAGGCTTCGAGCTCAGGGTCTGCGGACTGACAGCAGCCACTCGGCACATTTCAAACTGGCTCTTTCCTGCTTCTGTCTGGATCCACTTCGGGAGCAGTTGTGTTTCCCTGGGATGTGTTGAGCGGATTCTCAGCATCAACTCCAGCTCGGTGCCAGTAAATGAATCCAACAAGCGCTGTCTGGGCTGTGAGGGGAAAGGGCGGTGAGGCTGCTCTGGGACACACAGATATCAGACTCACGCTGGGGCTTTTTCAGCTTCTGGTCTCAGCACATGGACGGTGTGAAATGCCACTTTAATCAGCAATAATTCCACACGGGGAAAAGTCCTGCTCGGCCCAGCTTTCCCCTCAATGACACTGTTTCACAGCCAAAGACTGTCATAAATAAACAGCAACATTAGGAGCAGGAGGAGGCCATTCAGCCCCTCCAGCCATCCCATGAGATGGAGGCTGATCTGGATTTACCCGCCTTTGCTCCACATCCCTCGAGACCCAACAAACATCCACCCATCTCAGTCTGGAAAGCTCCAATTGACCCCCAGCATTCACAGCCGTCTGGGGGAGAGAGTTCCCGATTTCCACTGCCCTTTGTGTGAAGAAGTGCTTCCTGACATCACCCCTGAACGGCCTGGCTCTAATTTTAAGGTTCTGCCCCCTTGTTCTGGACTCCCCCCACCACAGGAAATAGTCTCTCTCTCCCCGCTATAGGTTATCTTTAATCATCTTAAACTCCTCAATCAGATCACCCCTCAACCTTCTAATTCAAGGCCAGTCTGCACAACCTGTCCTGATAATTTAACCCTCTAATCCCCAGCATCATTTAGGGAGGGGCTGTGTTGTAGGCTCAGGTCTCTGGAGTGGGACACTGAACCATGGCTGACAGCTTCAGGTGCTCCCACAGCGCTGTTAGGGAGGGAGTTCCAGGATTTTGACCCAGCGACGATGAAGGAATGGCCGATATATTTCCAAGTCAGAATGGTGTGTGACTCGGAGGGGAACTTGGAGGTGGTGGTGTTCCCATGTGCCTGCTGCCCTTGTCCTTCTAGGTGGTGGAGGTGGCGGGTTTGAGATGTGCTGTGGAAGAAGCCTTGGCGAGTTGCTGGGTGAGATTATGGTGCTGGTGCTGAATGTGAGAGGGACCCAACTCCCCAACACAGGTCACATTATCCACAAACACTT
Source organism: Squalus acanthias (assembly GCA_030390025.1). Classification (NCBI taxonomy): domain Eukaryota; kingdom Metazoa; phylum Chordata; class Chondrichthyes; order Squaliformes; family Squalidae; genus Squalus; species Squalus acanthias. Next base: position 60,262 of record JASTWF010000116.1, on the reverse strand, counting down.
CACACAACTTCACACTTTGAGCCCAGCTGATTGATGGCAGTGATATTCGGGCCAATAACAAGGAATAACCTGGACCCTTTGTACAAGGGAAGGACGGAGTGAATATTCTGGAGATCTATAACCTATAATCTATAACCTCCTCCAGCCCTGCAACCCCCCCCCCGCCCCCGAGATCTCTGCGCTCCTCCAATTCTGTCCCCTTGCGAATCTCCAATTTCCATCACCATTCCATTGGCGGCTGTGCCTTCAGCCACCTGGGCCCTAAGCTCTGGAATTCCCTCCCTAAACCTTTCCGCCTCTCTCTCCTTTAAGACGCTCCTTAAAACCTACCTCTTTGACCAGGATTTCCTGTCCTAATATCTCTGTGGCTCGGTGTCAGTTTTTTTCTGATAATGCTCCTGTGAAGCACCTTGGGAAATGTTACTGCGTTAAAGGTGCTATATAAATGCAGGTTGTTGAAGTAACACTCACTGCAGCTCTCTGTACATCTCTGGTTTTAACACCAACACTCGGTATCCCCACTCCAGCTCCTGGAACACGCTCAGTCACCATAAAAACATAAGAAATAGGAGCAGGAGTCAGACATTCAGTCCCTCAGACTGCTCCGCCATTCAATAAGATCATGGCTGATCTTCTACCTCAACTTCACTTTCCTGCACTATCCCCAGCACCCTTGATTCCCTTAATATCCTAAAATCTATCGATCTCTGTCTTGAATATACTCAACGACTGAGCCTCCACAGCCCTCTGGGGTAGAGAATTCCAAAGATTCACCGCCCTCTGAGTGAAGAAATTTCTCCTCATCTCAGTCCTCAATGGCCGACCCCTTATTCTGAGACTGTGACCTCTGGTTCTAGACTCCCCAGCCGGGGGAAACATTTTCCTAGCATTAATGCTGTCAAGCCCCTTAAGAATTTTATATGTTTCAATTAGATCACCTCTCATTCTTCTAAACTCTAGGGAATATTTTTTTTTATTTATTCATTCACAGGATGTGGGTGTCGCTGGCAAGGCCGGCATTTATTGCCCATCCCTAATTGCCCTTGAGAAGATAGTGGTGAGCCACCTTCTTGAACTGCTGCAGTCCATGTGGTGAAGGTGCTCCCACAGTGACTTTGTCATAGCGGTTTGGTACAACTGAGTGTCTCGCTCGGCCATTTCAGAGAAGAGTTAAAAGTCAACCACATTGCTGTGGGTCTAGAGTCACATATAGGCCAGACCAGGTAAGGACGGCAAATTTCCTTCCCTAAAGCACATTAGCGAACCAGTTGGGTTTTTCCGACAATCTGATCGTTTCATACTGACACTAGCTTTTTATTCCTGATTTATTTAATTAACTGGATTTAAATTCCCCAGCTGCCGTGGTGGGATTTGAACTCACGTCTCTGGATTATTGGAGGTTGGGGGTAATATAGTAGCATGGATAGTGGATTGGTTAACGGACAGAAAACAGACAGTAGGAATAAACGGGTCATTTTCAGGTTGGCAGTCTGTAACTAGTGGGGTACCGCAAGGATCAGTGCTTGGGCCTCAGCTATTCACAATCTATATCAATGATTTGGATGAGGGGACCAAATGTAATATATCCAATTTTGTGGATGATACCAAGTTGGGTGGGAATGCAAGTTGTGAAGAGGATGCAAGGAGGCTTCAAGGGGATATAGACAGGCTAAGTGTGTGGACAAGATCATGGCAAATGGAATATAATGTGGAGAAATGTGAAGTTATCCACTTTGGTAGGAAAAATAGAAAAGCAGAGTATTTTTTAAATGGTGAGAGATTGGGAAATGTTGGAGTTCAGAGGGACCTGGGTGTCCTTGTACACGAATCACTGAAAGTTAACATGCAGGTACAGCAAGCAATTATGAAAGCAAATGGTATGTTGGCCTTTATTACAAGAGGATTTGAGTATAAGAGTAAAGATGTCTTACTGCAATTATATAGGGCCCTGGTGAGACCACACCTGGAGTATTGTGTACAGTTTTGGTCTCCTTTCCTAAGGAAGGATATAGTTGCCATAGAGGGAGTGCAACAAAGGTTCACCAGACTGGTTCCTGGGATGGGGCGATTGTCCTATGAGGACAGATTGAGTAGACTAGGCCTATATTCTCTAGAGTTTCGAAGAATGTGAGGTGATCTCATTGAAACATACTTAATTCTTACAGGGCTTGACATGGTAGATGCAGGGAGGATGTTTCCCCTGGCTGGAGTGTCTAGAACCAGGGGTCACGTCTCAGAATAAGGGATCGGCCATTTAGGACTGAGATGAGGAGACATTTCTTCACTCAGAGGGTGGTGAATCTCTGGAATTCTCTACCCCAGAGGGTTGTGGAGGCTCAGTCGTTGAGTATATTCAAGACAGAGATCGATAGATTCAAAATATTAAGGGAATCAAGGGATATGGGGATAATTCAGGAAAGTGGAGATGAGGTAGAAGATCAGCCATGATCATATTGAATGGCGGAGCAGGCTCGAAGGGCCAAATGGCCGACTCCAGCTCCTATCACTTATGTTCTTACTACACCAAAAAACTTCCCCAATGAAATATTTACTGCCTCTGTTGACAGGATGTTGAGTGAGAGTTAAAACAAGTTGAAATAAACAGGTCAGAAAGATCAATAATTCAAAGATGTGTTTCTTATTTCTGACTGAAGTCAGCTGGAATATAAATCTCAGCCCCGGGCACCCGGGACAGGGAGAGTCTGTGGACAGTATTTGGGTTTCTGTGTGTTCAGTTTCCACTGACCTTTTTATCATTGTAGATGTTTATTTGTAAACTTCTCCCTTCTTCCTCCTTCATTGTTACAACCATTTCATCTTCCCTTTCCCTCCCTCTCCCTGCCCAACATTGACTGGATGGGAGGCTGGGCTTGTAACTCCCTCCCAGGCCTCTGACACCTGCTGCAACATCTGGGGAGGTTCAAACACGCTCCTGGAATCCACAAACCCCCCGCCCGATCCCCCCGGGGGAACCCCCAACATTAGAATAATACATAGATACATAGATACATAGAAGATAGGAGCAGGAGTAGGCCATCCGGCCCTTCGAGCCTGCTCCGCCATTTAATGAGATCATGGCTGATCCTCCAATTCAGTATCCTGTCCCCGCCTTCTCTCCGTAACCCTTAACCCCTTTTGCCTGTAGAAATATATCTAATTCCCTCTTAAATATATTTAATGAGCTGGCGTACACTGCCCTCTGTGGCAATGAGTTCCACAGGTTCACCACCCTCTGAGTGAAGAAATTCCCCCTCATTTCTGTCCTAAATGGTTTAGCCCTTATCCTTAAATTATGTCCTCTAGTTCTGTTCTCACCCGCCAAGGGAAACATTCCTTCTGCATCTAGTCTGTCTAGACCTGTCAGAATTTTATACACTTCTATGAGGTCCCCTCTCAATCTTCTAAACTCCAGTGTGTACATCCCTAAACTACATAGTCTCTCCTCATAGGTCAATCCCGCCATTCCTGGTATCAGCCTGGTGAATCGCCGCTGCACCCCCTCCATGGCAAGAACATCTTTCCTCAGATGAGGCGACCAAAACTGTACACAGTACTCGAGGTGTGGTCTCACCAGTGCCCTGTACAGCTGCAGCAAGGTATCCCTGTTCCTGTATTCCAACCCTTTTGCTATGAAGGCCAGCATACCGTTTGCCTTCTTGATCGCCTGTTGCACCTGCATGCTCGCCTTCAGTGACTGGTGTACAAGAACACCCAGGTCTCTCTGTACTTCCCCCTCTCCCAATTTATTGCCATTTAAATAATAATTTGCCCTCCCGTTCCTGCACCCAAGGTGGATAACTTCGCACTTGTCCACATTATACATAATGGACACCTGTTGATGGCTCTTTTTACAGTGAGCGGCGGGAGATTAATTGGATCACGATAGCAAAATACTGCGGATGCTGGAAATCCGAAATAACAACAGAAAACGCTGGAAAAACTCAGCAGGCCAGGCAGCATCCGTGGAGAGAGAAAGAGAGTTAACGTTTCAGGTCGATGACCTTTCATCAGAACTGGGAAGAGCCGGAAATCAAATAGATTTAAGGCCAGGGTAAAGCTGGGAAAAGGGGGAGGGGATAAAGGAACAAAGGGGGAGATGAAGAGACATTAAGAGACATTAAGAGATATGCAAGGCTAGAGGTGGTGTTAATGTGACAGATTAAGGCTGAAAGAAGTGTGAAATCCACTGGCAGAATGAAGGACAGCTGCCAGCTTCTAGGAGGAAAAAAAAAGGTTGGGGGGGGGGCAAATAAAAGGGTGGAAAAAATAAAATATAAATGTGATTGGAGCTGAGGTTATGATCTAAAATTGTTGAACTCGATATTGAGTCCAGAGGGCTGTAGCATGCCTAAACGAAAGATGAGGTGCTGTTCCTCGAGCTTACGCTGCGCTTCCGTGGAACAGTGTAATAGGCCGAGGACGGTGAGGTCAGAGTGGGAGTGAAGCGGTGAATTAAAGTGACAGGCCACCGGGAGCTCGGGGTCCCCCTCACGGACTGAACGGAGGTGTTCCGCAAAGCGGTCACCCAATCTGCGTTTGGTCTCCCCAATGTAGAGGAGACCACATCGTGAGCAGCGAATACAGTATACTAAATTGCAGGAAGTACAAGCAAATCGCTGTTTCACCTGGAAGGGGTGTTTGGGGCCCTGGACAGTGGGAAGAGGGGAGGTATAAGGGCATGTGTTGCATCTCCTGCGCGTGCACGGGAAGGTGCCGGGCGAAGGGGAAGGGGTGCTGGGGGTGGTAGAGGAGTGGACTGATTAATTGGATCAGTTGGCTGGTGCAGTCAGGATCAAATAGTCTGATTAATACAAGTATTATATTCTGCAAATACAACAAGCTTTGGGAGCAGAAGGGGAGAAAGTTGCTGCAATTAAATTCATTCCCAATTACAGATAAACCGGGATGTTTCTGTCCACGATCCGCATGATTAGATTAACTCCAGCTGGTTCCGATTGACACACGGAGTTTGAAATAATAATTGTTTCATCAGAGAAAGATTCCATTCCTCAGAGTCAGCCGTGGCTCAGTGGGCAGCACTGACTCTGAGTCAGAAGGTCGTGGGTTCAAGTTTCACTCCAGAGATTGAGCACAAAATCCAGGCCGACACTCCCAGTGCTGCACGATCGGAGGGCCAGGAGTAAGGGAGCGCTGCACTGTCGGAGGGCCAGTACTGAGGAGCACTGCACTGTCGGAGGGGCAGTACTGAGGGAGTGCTGCACTGTCGGAGGGCCAGTACTGAGGGAGCACTGCACTGTCGGAGGGGCAGTACTGAGGGAGAGCTGCACTGTTGGAGGGACAGTACTGAGGGAGAGCTGCACTGTTGGAGGGACAGTACTGAGGGAGTGCTGCACTATCAGAGGGGCAGTACTGAGGGAGAGCTGCACTGTTGGAGGGACAGTACTGAGGGAGCACTGTACTGTCAGAGTGGCAATACTGAGGGAGCGCTGCACTGTCGGAGGGGCATCTTTGATCGTGGGACCTCAAGAGGAGGCCAAGATGGTCATCCACTCGACACTTCTGGCTAAAGATGTTTGCTTCAGCCTTGTCTTTTGCACTCACGTGCTGGGCTCCACCATTGATAAGGATGAGGATATTCATGGAGCCTCCTCCACCCGTTAGATGTTTAATTGTCCATCACCATTCACGACTGGATGTGGCAGGACTGCAGGGCTTTGATCTGATCCGTTGGTTGTTGGATTGCTTAGCTCTGTCTATAGCATGCTGCTTCCAATGTTTAGCATGTAATCCTGTGTTGTAGCTTTGCCAGGTTGGCACTTCATTTCTGGGTACGCCCGGTGCTGGCCTGGCACGCTCTTCTACCCTTCCCATTAAACCAGGGTTGGTCCCCTGGCTTGATGGTGTTGGAAGACTGAGGGATATGCCGGGCCATGAGGTTACATATTGTGGTGGAATACAGTTCTGCTGCTGATGCCCCACAGTGCCCCATTGATGCCCAGTTTTGAGCTGCTCGATCTGTTCTGAATCTATCCCATGTAGCACGGTGTTAGTGCCACACAACACGATGGAGGGTGTCCTCACTGTGAAGACGGGACTTGGTCTCCACAAGGACTTGTGCGGTGGTCACTCATACCAATACTGTCATGGACAGACACATCTGATCCCTGTCATGTCCCAGTAATATATCAGTCTGGGGTAATCTGATCTCTGTCATGTCCCAGTAATATATCAGTCCTGGGTAATCTGATCTCTGTCATCTCCCAGTAATATATCAGTCCTGATTAAGCAGAAATGAGTTAAATAATCTTCATTTATTACTTCATAATTGTCTGATTGCTGACACATTAAGAACAGATTCAGTCCAGTTATTTTGTGTGAATACAAATCACCTCAATGTACACTGGGTGAATGCTAATCTAATCCAGCCTCCCATTAAACACCACCCGTGCCTTAAGTACATTTTGATGACATCCCATAATGACCCTGCTCTCACTGTGTTTCTGGACTCGTGTCCACCGTAAGTGGGTGAAGCCCACCGCAGGCGATCAGCCCGAAAGGCCTCAGTCTAGAAAGCGCAGGCCGGAATCTGGAGCTCGGGATTGTCCCAAACACCGACTCCCTTTTTAATGTTGGGATATTAAGAGACTCTTTGTTACGACACCAATCCCAGCAAAGTTTAACTTTGCACCAGTCGGGGTGTTTGAGAACAGATCCAGCCCATAATATACAGGACAGGAAAGAATTAGTGCTTCAATTCCAATAAATTAACATCGCATCAAATAATCGGCGGTAATGAGCTGGAGTGATTAGCATCGATCATGTCCAGCAGCTGAATTATTAATGCTGGGTAATGATATACACAGCTCTTCATTGGCAATAAAACATCTCCAGTTATCAGATCATTTTAGCAGATTCGTTACATTAGAACTGGTGACTTACCCTGACTATTACCATTCACCCTGACTATTGCCACTCCTAACCTGACTATTACCATTCACCCTGACTACTGCCTCTCCTAACCTGACTATTACCATTCACCCTGACTACTGCCTCTCCTAACCTGACTATTACCACACACCCTGCCTACTGCCTCTCCTAACCTGACTATTACCATTCACCCTGACTACTGCCTCTCCTAACCTGACTATTACCATTCACCCTGACTACTGCCTCTCCTAACCTGACTATTACCATTCACCCTGACTACTGCCTCTCCTAACCTGACTATTACCACACACCCTGACTACTGCCTCTCCTAACCTGACTATTATCATTCACCCTGACTACTGCCTCTCCTAACCTGACTATTACCATTCACACTGACTACTGCCTCTCCTAACCTGACTATTAACATTCACCCTGACTACGGCCTCTCCTAACCTGACTATTAACATTCACCCTGACTACTGCCACTCCTAACCTGACTATTACCATTCACCCTGACTACTGCCTCTCCTAACCTGACTATTACCATTCGCCCTGACTACTGCCTCTCCTAACCTGACTATTACCACTCACCCTGACTACTGCCTCTCCTAACCTGACTGTTACCATTCACCCTGACTACAGCCTCTCCTAACCTGACTATTACCATTCACCCTGACTACTGCCTCTCCTAACCTGACTATTACCATTCACCCTGACTACAGCCTCTCCTAACCTGACTATTACCATTCACCCTGACTACATTTGGAGTTTAAAATTGCTGAGTGTTTTGCAGCGATGGGGAAATTCTGCTGAAGATTCTTTCCCAATATCTCCTGTGTTAAAGACCCTGTACAGCTCGATTGCAATGTTAGAATCTCACTAGTTTTACATTACACCGACATAACGTGAATTTAATCAGCATCCCAGCAAACTGCAGAGTAAAAGAGCAATGAGCTGGGAAGGAAACGATATCTAAAGCTGTCTGTGGGTCATCAACACAAGGGACATAGGCCGAGAATATTAATCCTCGAAAAATAATTAAATCCTTTCCATCTCCCTCTCCAACAGATTTTCCGTTTTGGATACTGCTGGGGGAGATGGTTTCTCAGGGGAATGCAGCAAAAGCCAAGTCCGTGGCACTACGAGTGGCTCAGCTGCACAGGAGGGGAGGAAAAAGAGTGGGAGAGCAATAGTGATAGGGGATTCTATCGTAAGGGGAACAGATAGACCTTTCTGTGGCCGCAGACGTGACTCCAGGATGGTATGTTGCCTCCCTGGTGCCAGGGTCAAGGATGTCACTGAACGGCTGCAGGGCATTCTGAAGGGGGAGGGCGAACATTCAGAGGTCGTGGTTCACATTGGTATCAACGACATGGCTAGAAAGAGGGATGAGGTCCTGCAACAAGAATTTAGGGAGCTAGGTAACAGATTAAAAAGCAGGACCTCAAAGGTTGTAATCTCTGGATTACTCCCGGTGCCACGTGCTAGTGAGTATAGGAATAGGAGGATAGAGCAGATGAATGCGTGGCTAAAGAGTTGGTGCATGAGGGATGGCTTTAGTTTCCTGGATCACTGGGTCTGCTTCTGGGGAAGGTGGGACCTGTACAAGTCGGATGGGTTGCACCTGAACCGGAACGGGACCAACATCCTTGCGGGGAGGTTTGCTAGTACTGTTGGGGGGGGGGGTTAAACTAACTTGGCAGGGGTTTAGGATATGGAGTGGAGCTATAGTAGGGGCTGATGCACAGCCAAATATAGAGGAAAAAACAAGTCAGCCTGGAAGGCAGAGCAATATGTAACGGCACAAGGGAGTATGGCAAGGCTGGATGGCATTTATTTTAATGCAAGGAGTCTTGCAAGTAAGGCAGATGAATTGAAGGTGTTGATGAACACATGGGAGTATGATATTGTTGCTATCACAGAGACATTGTTGAGGGAGGGGCAGGACTGGCAGCTCAATATTCCGGGGAATAGAATCTTCAGGCGAGACAGAGGGGGGTGTAAAAGAGGAGGGGGTGTCGCAATATTAATCAAGGAGTCAATTACTGCTGTAAGGAGGAATGATACCTTAGCAGGTTCCTCTAATGAGGCCATATGGGTAGAACTTAAAAACAAAAAGGAGGCAAGCACTTTGCTGGAAGTGTACTATAGGCCCCCAAACAGTCAGGGGGAGATAGAGGAACAGATATGTAGGCAAATCTCAGAGAAGTGTAGAAATAATAGGGTAATAATAGTAGGGGATTTCAACTTCCCCAATATTAACTGGGATAGTCAGAGTGTAAAAGGCTTAGAGGGTGCGGAATTCTTAAAGTGCATCCAGGAGAGCTTTGTGAGCCAGCATGCAGAAAGTCCTACAAGAGAGGGGGCGGTACGGACCTAATTCTAGGGAATGTAGCCGGGCAAGTGGTAGAAGTGTCAGTAGGAGAGCATTTTGGTGACAGTGACCATAATTCGGTGAGATTTAAGGTAGTCGTTGAAAAGGACAAAGATGGACCGGAAATAAAGGTTCTAAATTGGGGGAATGCCGATTTTAATATGATAAGGCAGGATCTGGCCAAAGTGGACTGGGATCACCTACTTTTAGGAAAATCCACATCAGAGCAGTGGGAGTCTTTCAGAAAGGAAATAGAGAGAGTACAACGGCAACATGTTCCCATAAAGGTCAAGGGTGGGACCAACAAGCCCAGGGAACCCTGGATGTCAAAGGATATACAAGAATGGATTAGGAAAAAAAGGGAGGCTTTTGGCAGACACAAAGGACTAAAAACAATGGAAGCCCTAGAGGAGTATAGAAAGTGCAGGGGAGTACTTAAAAAAGAAATTAGGAGAGCGAAGAGGGGGCATGAAAAAACACTGGCGGGCAAAATAAAGGAAAATCCCACGTGTTTTATAAGTATATTAAGGGCAAGAGGATAACCAGGGAAAGAGTAGGGCCCATTAGGGACCAAAGTGGCAATCTGTGTGTAGAGCCGGAAGATGTGGGTGAGGTTTTAAATGAATATTTTGCATCTGTGTTCAGTATGGAGAAGGACGATGTAGGCATAGAAATCAGGCAGGGGGATTGTGATATACTTGAACAAATTAGTATTCAGAGGGAGGAGGTACTAGCGTTTTTCGCGGGCTTAAAAGTGGATAAATCCCCAGGCCCAGACGAGATGTATCCCAGGCTGCTGTGTAAGGCAAGGGAGGAGATTGCACGGGCTCTAACACACATTTTCAGAACCTCTCTGGCCACAGGGGAGGTGCCAGAGAACTGGAGAACAGCTAACCTAGTACCATTATTCAAGAAGGGTAGTAGGAATAAGCCAGTGAATTACAGGCCAGTGAGCCTAACATCAGTGGTAGGGAAATTATTGGAAAAAAGTCTGAGGGACAGAATTAGTCTCTACTTGGAGAGGCAAGGATTAATTAACGATAGCCAGCATGGCTTTGTCAGGGGGAGATCATGTCTAACCAATTTGATTGAATTTTTTGAGGGGGTGACTAGGTGTGTGGATGAGGGTAGTGCAGTTGATGTAGTCTACATGGATTTCAGTAAGGCTTTTGACAAAGTCCCGCATGGGAGACTGGTCAAGAAGGTAAGAGCCCATGGGATCCAGGTCAAATTGGCACATTGGATCCAAAATTGGTTTAGTGGCAGGAGGCAGAGGGTGATGGTCGAAGGTTGTTTTTGTGACTGGAAGCCTGTATCCAGTGGTGTACCACAGGGATTGGTGCTGGGTCCTTTGCTGTTTGTAGTGTACATTAATGATTTAGATATGAATGTAGGAGGTATGATCAGTAAGTTCGCAGATGACACAAAAATTGGTGGAGTGGTAAATAGCGAGGAGGGAAGCCTCAGGCTACAGGATGATATAGATGGGTTGGTTAGATGAGCAGAACAGTGGCAAATGGAATTTAACCCTGAAAAGTGTGAGGTGATGCATGTTGGGAGGACTAGCAAGGCAAGGGAATACACAATGACTGGTAGGATCCTAGGAAGGACAGAGGATCAGAGGGACCTTGGTGTGCATGTACATAGCTCCCTGAAGGCAGCAGGATAGGTAGATAAGGTGGTTAAAAAGGCATATGGGATACTTGCCTTCATTAGCCGAGGCATAGACTATAAGAGTAGGGAGGTTATGATGGAGCTGTACAAAACGCTAGTTAGGCCACAGCTGGAATATTGTGTGCAGTTCTGGTCACCACACTATAGGAAGGATGTGATTGCATTGGAGAGGGTGCAGAGGAGATTCACCAGGATGTTACCTGGGCTGGAGCGCTTCAGCTATGAAGAGAGACTGGACAGGCTAGGGTTGTTTTCCTTAGAGCAGAGAAGGCGGAGGGGGGACCTGATTGAGGTGTACAAAATTATGAGGGGCATAGATAGGGTAGATAGAAAGGAACTTTTCCCCTTAGTAGAGGGGTCAATAACCAGGGGGCATAGTTTCAAGGTAAGGGGCAGGAGGTTTAGAGGGGATTTGAGGAAAAACTTTTTCACCTAGAGGGTGGTTGGAATCTGGAACTCACTGCCTGAAAGGGTGGTAGAGGCAGGAACCCTCACAACATTCAAGAAGCATTTAGATGAGCACTTGAAATGCCATAGCATACAAGGCTACGGACCAAGTGCTGGAAAATGGGATTAGAATAGATAGGGCTTGATGGCCGGCGAGGACATGATGGGCCGAAGGGCCTCTTTCTGTGCTGTATAACTCTATGGGGGAAAAATTCAGTTGGTTGCGCCTCCCGTTAGCTCCTTAAGAGGGCGCTAATGGGGCGCAAATCATCTAGCGCCCAGGCGCGGCGAAGTTTGCGCCGCTTGCGAAATTAACTAGACATTTTGCGGCGGTGCTAAACACTACCGCCACGATCTCCTACGCCGGCAGATCGTGACGTCAGTCAAGGGCGCAACGCCCCGGTATCGCCCCGGAGCGGATATTGAGTGGCGCCCCCTGCCTTACCGCCTGACGCTAGCAACGACAGGTTGAGGGGAGCGTTCTGCAGTCATGAAGGGAAAGGGGGAGCGCTATTTAAAGGTGACCACTTCCTGCCTTTTATTGTTGGTGCCATTTTTTAACTACGCATTCTGAGAGAGAGAGAGAGAGACTTCTGGAGAGATTCAACGCTGTGTGAAGGAGTTTTGGGTACTGAGCAGCACTTTGCAGGTTCATTTTGATTTGCCATTCCTTGTATCGATTTAGAAGAGACTGTGGGGGCTGCACTCTGAGCTCTTTGCCTGGTACTCTCCATTGTTCTTACCAGCAGATTTGATGTGCAGGTCTCTCCAGGCCGAGATTCAAGGCTGCAATGAGCAGGATGTGGATGGAAAGCAAGATTAACCATCCCCTTTAAGAACTGGCCCGTGCCATTTTGTGTGTGTTCCATTGCTGACTGACATTACATGAGCTTCGCCAGCGCTCTGAGGTAGCGCCTCACTCCTCGGCCTTTGCGCCTTAAGACAGGTGTGAAGCGCCTGATTTAGCGCTCCAATCACCTCCAGGGGCGATAAAAGTCAAGTTTGCAGTCGGTGGCGATAATTAGCGCCAGGCGCTAATCTTTGCGCCCGGCCGATAATTGCGCCCCAAATGGGGCGATACTGAATTTCTCCCCCTATGACTCTAATCATCCATCATTTCTTGTAAATTAACTGTATTCCTTTTGAAAATTACTCTTCTAATCCCCCTCCAATATCTAATCATTTCTGATGCGGAGATGCCGGCGTTGGACTGGGGTGGACAAAAATGAGAAGTCGCACAACACCAGGTTATAGTCCAACAGATTTATTTATAATTACAAGCTTTCGGAGCTGTCGCCCCTTCCTCAGGTAAAGTTATTGTAACTTTACCTGAGGAAGGGGCGACAGCTCCGAAAGCCTGTAATTTTAAATAAATCTGTTGGACTATAACCTGGTGTTGTGCGACTTCTCATTTTAATCATTTCTGATATCACGATTATAAAAACCTGATCCTCTTTCCCCAGATATGAAATGTCAGTAATAGGTTGTGTCTCGAAGGCCCCAATCCTTGCTCCTTCTGTCTCCTGTCTGGGCTCAGATGCTGCAATGTGGTTTGTGTTTAATTTCTCCCGGTATTTGTGAATGAAAAATTTCTGATGGACAACACTCAGTCCAGGGGTCAAAGGACAGTCAGATGTTCACCACTCGGGCCAGGGTCAGTCTGATGGACACTACTCAGCCCAGGGGTAAAGGGGCAATCTAATGGACACCACTCGGTTCAAGTTCAAAGGTCAGTCTGATGGACAAGAAACAGTCCAGGGTCAAGGGTAAGTTTGATGAACACTACTCGGTCCCAGGGTCAAAGGTCAGTCTGATGGACTCCACTCGGTCCCAGGGTCAAGGGTCAGTCTGATGGATACCAGGATCAGACAAGGTGGTTGGACAGGGAACTGTTCAAAGGAAAGTTGTTGTTATTTCACAGTTTAATATCGGGAGTGAAATAAAATTGAAATCCAGAGAATAGAAGCAGGATGAGAATCTTGATAACCCGTCAGATTACAAACACTGAAATCTCCGATCCTTTGTGTGTAGGAAGCTCTTTATAGAATAATCCCAGGTATTAGAGGAATGAAACTGACATTGTACCTGCCCGGCCACAATTCATTCTTCAATCTCCACACTGACCTCGTTTCCTCATTCGATGTATCAGCGAAAAAACAATTTCAACCAACAGCTCAGAGTCAGCTGTGGCTCAGTGGGCAGCACTCTCACCTCTGGGTCAGAAGGTTGTGGGTTCAATTCCCACTCCAGAGACTTGAGCCCTTAATCCAGGCTGGCACTCCCTGTGCAGTACTGAGGGAGCGCCGCACTGTCAGAGGGGCAGTACTGAGGGAGCGCCGCACTGTCAGAGGGGCAGTACTGAGGGAGCGCTGCACTGTCGGAGGGGCAGTACGGAGGGAACGCCGCACTGTCGGAAGGTCAGTACTGAGGGAGTTCCGCAGTGTCGGAGGGGCAGTACTGAGGGAGAGCCGCACTGTCGGAAGGTCAGTACTGAGGGAGCGCTGCAATGTCGGAGGGGCAGTACTGAGGGAGCGCCGCACTGTTGGAGGAGAAGTACTGAGGGAGCGCCGCACTGTTGGAAGGTCAGTACTGAGGAAGCGCCGCAATGTCGGAGGGGCAGTACTGAGGGAGTGCTGCACTGTCGGAGGGGCAGTACTGAGGGGGGGCAGTACTGAGGGAGAGCTGCACTGTCGGAGGGGCAGTACTGAGGAAGCGCTGCACTGTTGGAGGGTCAGTATTGAGGGAGCGCCGCACTGTCGGAGGGTCATTACTGAGGAAGAAGAGCAAGCGAGTTCTCCCCAGTTTCCTCTCCAATTATTATCACTAAATCTGATGAACTGGTCATTATCACACTGCTGTTTGTGCGAGGGGCGGTATTGTGCACACATTGGCTGCCACGTTCCCTACAGCACAACACTTCAAAAGGTAGGTAATTGGCTGTAAAGCGCTTTCTGAATGTCATGAGGTTGTGAAAGGGGTTATAAAAACAAAGTCAGTTTTTCCTTTTTTTCTTTCTCATCGCGATTGTCAGTCAGTCTTTGTGTTCATCCAACCAGTGATCACACTTTACATTTCGATCGCTGATCCGGACCAACGGTTCCACCACAGACCCAATTCACGTATGAACTGAGGTCAAGCAAGGCTGTGTCATCGCACCAACGCTCTTCTCGATCTTCCTTGCGGCAATGCTCCATCTCACCCTCAGTAAGCTCCCCGTTGGAGTGGAGCTAATTTACAGAACAAACGGGAAACTATTCAACCTCCAGCTCCTCCAGTCCAGATCCAAGGTCGTCCCATCCTCTGTCGTCGAATTACAGTATGCAGATGACACTTGAGTCTGCGCACACTCAGAGATCGAACTCCAAACCATCGTCAACACCTTCACTGAAGTGTATGAGAGCATGGGCCTTACACTAAACATCCGTAAGACAAAGGTCCTCTACCAACCTGCCCCCGCCACACAGTACTGCCCCCCCGATTATCAAAATCCACGACAAGGCCTTGGACAACGTGAACCACTTTCCATATCTCGGGAGCCTACTGTCAACAAGGGCAGACGTCGATGACGATGTCCAACACTGCCTTCAGTGTGCCAGTGCAGCCTTCGGTCCCCTGAGGAAGAGAGTGTTTGAAGACCAGGACCTCAAACCCAGCACCAAGCTCATGGTCTACAGAGCAGTAGTGATACCCGCCCTGCTGTATGCCTCAGAGACATGGACCATGTACAGCAGGCACCTCAAAGCACTGGAGAGGTACCACCAACGCTGTCTCCGCAAGTTCCTGCAAATCCATTGGCAGGATAGGCGCACCAACGTCAGTGTTATTACTCAGGCCAACATCCCCAACATCGAAGCTTTGACCATGCTCGATCAGCTCCGATGGATGGGTCACATCGTCCGCATGCCCGATACGAGACTCCCAAAACAAGCGCTCTATTTGGAGCTCCGGCACGGCAAGAGAGCCCCAGGTGGGCAGAGGAAATGCTTCAAGGACACCCTCAAAACTTCCTTGAAAAAGTGCAACATCCCCATCGACACCTGGGAATCCCTGGCCCAAGACCGCACAAAGTGGAGGAGAAGCATCCGGGAAGGCGCCGAACACCTCGAGTCTCTTCGCCGGGAGCAAGTGGAAGCCAAGTGCAAGCAGCACAAGGAGCGCACGTCAACCCAAGCACCCCAACCACCCGCCCCTTCAACCACCGTCTGCCCCAGCTGTGACAGAGACTGTCGGTCCCACATTGGACTCACCAGTCACCTGAGAACTCATTTTTAATGTGGAAGCAAGTCATCCTCGGTTCCGAGGGACTGCCTAAGAAGAAGAAGAAGACACTTTACATTTCTATCGCTCTCCAGTCACACTGCTTAACTCTTCTAAATCTTTACAAACTCATTAACCACTTCATTATTCATCTAAATCCTCACATAAAGACATTAAAAATGTCCTAGTCCATCAGCCCATTGTGTGAACGAGCATTGCACGGTTTATGTCACTCATTATACAGCATAGTGAACGAGCATTGCACGGTTTATGTCGCTCATTATACAGCACAGTGAACGATCATTGCACGGTTTATGTCACTCATTATACAGCACAGTGTGTGAAATAGGCTGTCATTGGAAATAATTGTCCGGTACTTGGGATAATGTAAATGAAACATTTATCATGGAATTCTGGAAAACAGTGAGGATTATCCGATGGTTAATGATTGTAATAAATCGAGGCCAACACACTCCATAACTTAATGTTCGTGCTGGAAACTCTCGATCTGTGCAAGGCCATTACTGCGAGTGATGGGACTAGACTCAGTGAGAGCATTGAACGAGATTAACATTGTCTTATTCCAGTAATTCTGTGTAATTTTACTGCCTGTTCAATGTACAGATGTTCTCAGTATTGATAATGTGTTCACACAATCTGTCAGGGCTATGGGTCAGGTTATTGATACTGTTAGCGCTCCCAGTAATACCAGGAGATCTGAGTATCAATATAATCACAGGAAGAGTCACAGACACCCTGCCCTCAACACACTGCCTCAATCCACAGGGCCAGGAGGCACTCGCTGCCTAGTTTACTCAATCTCTTCTCATACGACAGTCCCGCCATCCCAGGAATCAATCTCGTGAACTTTCGTTGCACTCCCTCTATGGCAAGAATATCCTTTCTTAGGTAAGGAGACCAAAATTGTACACAGTACTCCAGTTTGGTCAAAGAGGTAGATTTTAAGGAGCGTCTTAGAGGAGGAGAGAAAGGTGGAGAGATTTAGAAAGGGAATTCCAGAGCTTAAGGCACGGCCGCCAATGGTGGAGTGATGAAAATCGTGGTTACGCAAGAGGCCAGAATTGGAGGAGTGCAGAGATAGGGAGGGGTGTAGGACAGTAGGAAGTTACAGAGATAGGGAGGGGTGTAGGGCGGAAGGGGGTTACAGAGATAGGGAGGGGTGTAGGGCGGAAGGGGGTTACAGAGATAGGGAGGGGTGTAGGGCGGAAGGGGGTTACAGAGATAGGGAGGGGTGTAGGGCTGGAGGGGGTTACAGAGATGGGGAGGGGTGTATCGCTGGAGGGGGTTACAGAGAGAGGGAGGGGTCGGGCGTGCAGGGTGTCTGAGCTTCTGTGGGCCAAGGTATGTTTCCTGCCTCGGAGACAGAAGCTGTCAGTCAGACAAGGTCTGGGGGAAAGTTTTGTAACTCTGAATATTTCTTTTCTCTCAGATGGAACTGAGCTGTGGGCCTGAGTGAGAGAAGCTGTGGGAATGAGTTGATGTGCAGGGACTGAGGGAGACAGTGTGTCTGCTGTCTCCCTTCTCTCCCACTCTGCTCTATAAGCTTCATATCATCGGCTCCCTGAACTGTGCTTATTGTTTGTGCCTGTGGACCCTTCCCTGGTTAATGGAGCCATCGAACTGTGAGGACTGTTACTGAGGAAGTGAGCTGGCTCTGCAGACAGGGCTCCAAGGTGTGGAATACCAGAAGAGATTCGCTGGCCTTACACTGCCAGTGGCCTTTCCTTCTGTCTGACAACTTGAATCAAATATATTTTAATCACATTGTATTTCAGCTGAAAGTAATTCAAAGAGTGAAGTTTCGATTCTGATTTCTGTATTATTGGGTTCCTCTGACAGGTGAGATTAATAATAGCTGGTCTGAGTTACAGTCTGAGCCCAGGGTGACCCTGTGTAGGTCAGTGAGCACAGGGGTGATGGGTGAACGGGACTTGGTGAAGTTTATGGAGGGTGGAAGGTGGGAGGCCGAGCCTCATTGTGCTTAGCCCATTATCTGTACAGGGAGGGCACGGCTTCGACTGTTAGACTCGACTATTCCAACGCTCTCCTGGCCGGACTCCCACCTTGCAGCATTCCAGAGCTTAGGGCTCAGGCAGCTGAAGGCACGGCCGCCAATGGTGGAGCGATTAAATTCGGGGATGGACAAGAGGCCAGAATTGGAGGAGCCCAGAGATCTTGGAGGATTGTAGGGCTGGAGGAGGTTATTTAAAAAAGGTAGTAGAGAAAAACGAGGAATTATAGACCGGTAAGCCTGACATCGGTAGTGGGCAAAATGCTAGAGTCAATTATAAAAAATTTAATAGCAGAGCACTTGGAAAACAGTGACAGAATCGGACAAAGCCAACATGGATTTACAAAAGGTAAATCATGCCTGACTAATCTACTAGAATTTTTTGAGTATGTAACTGGTAGAATAGATAAGGGAGACCCAGTGGATGTGGTGTATTTGTACTTTCAGAAGGCTTTCGATAAGGTCCCGCATAAGAGATTAGCGTGCAAAGTTAAAGCACATGGGATTGGGGGTAAGGTATTGATTTGGATAGAGAACTGGTTGGCAGACAGGAAGCAAAGAGTTGGAATAAACGGGTCTTTTTCCGAGTGGCAGGCAGTGACTAGTGGGGTACCACAAGGATCGGTGCTAGGACCCCAGCTATTCACAATATATATTAATGATCTAGACGAGGGAACTAGATGTAATATCTCTAAGTTTGCAGATGACACAAAGCTGGGTGGGCGTGTGTGCTGTGAGGCGGATGCAGCGAAACTCCAGTATGATTTGGACAGGTTGGGTGATTGGGCAGAAGCATGGCAGATGCAGTATAATGTGGATAATTGCGAGGCTATCCACTTTGGTGGCAAAAACAGGAAGACAGATTATTATCTGAACGGCAATAGATTGGGAAAAGGGGAAGTGCAACGAGATCTGGGAGTCCTTGTGCACCAGTCGCTGAAGTTAAGCATGCAGGTGCAGCAGGCGGTTAAGAAGGCAAATGGTATGATAGCAAAATACTGCGGATGCTGGAAATCCGAAATAACAACAGAAAACGCTGGAAAAACTCAGCAGGCCAGGCAACATCCGTGGAGAGAGAAAGAGAGTTAACGTTTCAGGTCGAAACCCTTCGTCGGAACTGAAAGAGCAAGAAATAAACAGATAAAAATGCAAGGGGGAGGCTGGGGGGAGGAATAAAAGAACAAAAGGGATGGTCTTTAGTGAGTAGAGACATTGAGAGATGCTCAAGGCAAGACGAGATGGTAATGGGACAGGTTGAGAAACAAAAGGTAAGGTGTGAAATGCTGGCAGAATCAGAGACAGCTGCCGTGGGGGGAGAGAGAGAAAAAAAGGGAAAAAGGCACGGACCAAAAGAGTGGATAAAATGTATACATATGTGGTAGGGGCCGGGGTTATGATCTGAAATTGTGAACTCGATATTAAGTCCGGCAGGCTGTAAAGTGCCTAAACGGAAGATGAGGTGCTGTTCCTGGAGCTTACGCTGCGCTTCCGTGGAACAATGCAAGAGGCTGAGGACGGTGAGGTCTGAGTGAGCTTGGAGGGGTGAATTAAAATGACAAGCGACCGGAAGCTCGGGGTCACCCTTCCGGACTGAACGGAGGTGTTCCGCAAAGCGGTCACCCAATCTGCGTTTGGTCTCCCCAATGTAGAGGAGACCACATCGTGAGCAGCGAATACAGTATACTAGATTGCAAGAAGTACAAGTAAATCGCTGTTTCACCTGGAAGGGGTGTTTGGGGCCCTGGAGAGTGGGAAGGGGAGATGTATAAGGGCAGGTGTTGCATCTCCTGCGCTTGCACGGGAAGGTGCCGGGTGAAGGGGAAGGGGTGCTGGGGGTGATAGAGGAGTGGACTAGGGTGTCTCGGAGGGAGCGGTCCCTACGGAATGCTGAAAGGGGAGGTGAGGGGAAGATACGTTTGGTGGTGGGATCACGTTGGAGGTGGCAGAAATGGCGGAGGATGATCCGTTGAATGTGGAGGCTGGTGGGGTGAAAGGTGAGGACAAGGGGAACTCTATCGTGGTTCCGGGAGGGAGGGGCCGGGGTGAGGGCAGAAGTGCGGGAGATGGAACGGACACGGTCGAGGGCCGTGTTGACCACGGTAGAGGGGAATCCTCGGTTGAGGAAAAAGGAAAACATGTCGGAAGCACTGGTATGGAAGGTGGCATCGTCGGAGCAGATGCGGCGGAGACGGAGAAACTGGGAGAAGGGAATAGAGTCCTTACAGGAGGCGGGGTGGGAGGAAGTGTAGTCCAGGTAGCTGTGGGAGTCAGTGGGCTTGTAGTAAATGTTGGTCAATAACCTATCCCCAGAGATGGAGACGGAGAAGTCGAGGAAGGGGAGGGAAGAGTCGGAGATGGACCATGTGAAGGTGAGGGAAGGGTGGAAATTGGAGGCAAAGTGAATGAAATTGTCTAGTTCAGGGCGAGAGCAGGAAACGGCACCGATACAGTCATCAATGTACCGGAAAAAGAGGTGAGGGAGGGGACCCGAGTAGGACTGGAACAAAGAGTGTTCCACATATCCCACGAAAAGGCAGGCATAGCTAGGACCCATGCGGGTACCCATAGCAACACCTTTAATTTGGAGGAAATGAGTGGAGTCAAAGGTGAAGTTGTTCAATGTGAGAACAAGTTCAGCCAGGCGGAGGAGGGTGGCGGTGGATGGGGACTGGTTGGGCCTCTGTTCAAGGAAGAAGCGGAGCGCCCTCAGGCCATCCTGGTGGGGGATGGAGGTGTAGAGGGATTGTACGTCCATGGTGAAAAGGAGGCGGTTGGGGCCAGGAAACTGGAAACTGTTAAAGTGGCGGAGGGCGTCAGAGGAATCGCGGATGTAGGTGGGAAGGGACTGGACAAGGGGAGAAAAAATAGAATCGAGATAGGAAGAGATAAGTTCCGTGGGGCAAGAGCAGGCTGAAATGATGGGTCTACCAGGGCAGTCCTGTTTGTGGATCTTGGGAAGGAGGTAGAAGCGGGCTGTGCGGGGTTGGGGAACTATGAGGTTGGCGGCCGCGGGGGGAAGATCTCCAGAGGAGATGAGGTCAGTGACAGTCTTGGACACAGTGGCTTGATGTTCTGTAGTGGGGTCATGGTCCAGGTGGAGGTAGGAGGAGGTGTCGGAGAGTTGGCGTTCAACTTCCGCTAGGTAGAGGTCGGTTTGCCAAACAACAACAGCACCACCCTTGTCAGCAGGTTTAATGACAATGTCAGGGTTGGATCTGAGAGAATGGAGTGCTGCAAGTTCAGAGGGAGGTAGGTTGGAGTGAGAGAGGGGAGCAGAGAAATTGAGCTGGCCGATGTCACGGCGGCAGTTAGCAATGAAAAGATCTAGAGAGGGTAAGAGGCCAGAGGGTATGTTGGCCTTCATAGCGAGAGGATTCCAGTACAGGAGCAAGGATGTCTTGCTGCAGTTGTACAGGGCCTTGGTGAGACCACACCTTGAGTATTGTGTGCAGTTTTGGTCGCCGTATCTGAGGAAGGATGTTCTTGCCATGGAGAGAGTGCAGCAAAGATTTACTAGACTGATACCTGGGATGGCAGGAATGACATATGAAGAGAGATTGGGTCGATTAGGCTTATATTCACTAGAGTGTAGAAGAATGAGAGAGGATCTCATTGAAACTTATAAAATTCTAACAGGACTAGACAGACTAGATGCAGGAAGGATGTTCCCGATGGCGGGGGAGTCCAGAAGCAGAGGTCACAGTCTAAGGATAAGGGGTAAGCCATTTAGGACTGAGATGAGGAGGAATTTCTTCACCCAGACAGTGGTGAACCTGTGGGATTCTCTACCACAGAAGGCAGTTGAGGCCAATTCATTAAATATATTCAAGAAGGAGATAGATATATTTCTTAAGGCTAAAGGGATCAAGGGTTATGGGGAGAAAGCAGGGACAGGGTACTGAATTTGGATGATCAGCCATGATCTCATTAAATGGCGGAGCAGGGTCGAGGGGCCGAATGGCCTATTCCTGCTCATATCTTCTAAGCTTCTATGTTACAGACATAGAGAGGTGGTGTTGTGCATGGATGGATTTGAACAAATATGACAATTATTAAATTGAGCCATTGGTGGATTGGTAGCCAATGTAGGTCAGTGAGCACAGGGGTGATGGGTGAACGGGACTTGGTGTGAGTTAGGACACGGGCAGCAGAGTTTTGGATGAGCTCTAGTTTACACAGGTTGGAAGGTGGGAGGCCGGCCTGGAGAGTATTGGAATAGTCGAGTCTGGAGATAACAAAGGCAGTGATGAGGGTTTCAGCAGCTGATGAGCTGAGGCGGGGCGGAGACGGGCGATGTTAGGGAGGTGGAAGCAGGCAGTCTTGGTGATGGAGAGGATGTGGGGTCGGAAGCTCAGCTCAGGGTTAAATAGGATTCCAAGGTCGCGAACGGTCTGGTTCAGCCTCTGACAGTGGCCAGGGAGAGGGATGGAGTCGGTGACCCGGGAACGGAGTTTGTGGCGGGGACTGAAGTCAATGGCTTCACTCTTCCCAATATGTAAAGATGTAAATGTCTTGTCTCAGTGTAAATTCTGTTCTCTAACAAGGGAACTGGTGCCGGGATAGTCACCATTCACACACAATAACAATCTGAAGAATCCCAATGGATATTCCCAGAAATTATCCTTCACAAAGCTGGTGAATAATTGCCGGCACTCTGCCAATTTCTGAGCGAGATCTTTAACTCCTGTTCACAGTGGAGATCCCGAGACAGACGGTCCCTGGACTGCGAGTCTGTTCCAGCAAATTATCACATTGTTCACAATAAAATGAACCGTATAAATCCCGCCTTGTTTCTGAAATGAACAAATGTGTCAAGCACAACAAACAAAAGGATCATTAGGAAATAAAGCAATCTTATTTAAAGTAAAGCTGGTCATTAATAATGGGAATGGTTGGAGTCTCTCAGGCTGGTTCTGCCCTCTCAGGATCTGGCTCCTGTTCAGGGTCAGGGTTACACAGGGAGGGGCAGTGGGCCCAGACTCTGCCTTTGGGATTCTGGGGCTGAGATTTTTTGGAAGGAGTGGGTGGTAGAATCAATTAGAAATGGGAATGGATTATCCCAGGAATGTTTGATGAATTCTGGCACCAACACTCTTTGAGCCGGTGACTCTCCCCTCTGGGAATGAGAAGTGAAGCTTTATTGAATTTACTGGAAATTTTTGAGGATGTAACTCGTAGAATAAATAAGGGAGAACCAGTGGATGTGGTGTATTTGGACTTTCAGAAGGCTTTCGATAAGGTCCCGCATAAGAGATTAGCGTGCAAAGTTAAAGCACATGGGATTGGGTGTGAGGTACTGATTTGGATAGAGAACTGGTTGGCAGACAGGAAGCAAAGAGTTGGAATAAACGGGTCTTTTTCTGAGTGGCAGGCAGTGACTAGTGGGGTACCACAAGGATCGGTGCTAGAACCCCAGCTATTCACAATATATATTAATGATCTAGACGAGGGAACTAGATGTAATATCTCCAAGTTTGCAGATGACACAAAGCTGGGTGGGCGTGTGTGCTGTGAGGAGGATGCAGAGAAACTCCAGTATGATTTGGACAGTTTGGGTGATTGGGCAGATGCATGGCGGCTGCAGTATAATGTGGTTAAATGCGAGGCTATCCACTTTGGTGGCAAAAATAGGAAGACAGATTATTATCTGAACGGCAATAGATTGGGAAAAGGGGAAGTGCAACGAGATCTGGGAGTCCTTGTGCACCAGTCGCTGAAGTTAAGCATGCAGGTGCAGCAGGCGGTTAAGAAGGCAAATGTTATGTTGGCCTTCATAGCGAGAGGATTCCAGTACAGGAGCAAGGATGTCTTGCTGCAGTTGTACAAGGCCTTGGTGAGACCACACCTTGAGTATTGTGTGCAGTTTTGGTCGCCGTATCTGAGGAAGGATGTTCTTGCCATGGAGGGAGTGCAGCAAAGATTCACAAGGCTGATACCTGGGATGGCAGGAATGACATATGAAGAGAGATTGGGTCGATTAGGCTTATATTCACTAGAGTGTAGAAGAATGAGAGGGGATCTCATTGAAACTTATAAAATTCTAACAGGACTAGACAGAATAGATGCAGGAAGGATGTTCCCGATGGCGGGGGAGTCCAGAAGCAGAGGTCACAGTCTAAGGATAAGGGGTAAGCCAATTAGGACTGAGATGAGGAGGAATTTCTTCACCCAGACAGTGGTGAACCTGTGGGATTCTCTAACACAGAAGGCAGTTGAGGCCAATTCATTAAATATATTCAAGAAGGAGATAGATATATTTCTTAAGGCTAAAGGGATCAAGGGTTATGGGGAGAAAGCAGGGACAGGGTACTGAATTTGGATGATCAGCCATGATCTCATTAAATGGCGGAGCAGGGTCGAGGGGATGAATGGCCTACTCCTGCTCCTATCTTCTATGCTTCTATGTGACAGACATAGGGAGGTGTTGTTGTCCATGGATGGATTTGAACAAAGATGACAATTTTTAAATTGAGCCATTGGTGGATTGGTAGCCAATGTAGGTCAGTGAGCACAGGGGTGATGGGTGAACGGGACTTTGTACGAGTTAGGACATGGGCAGCAGAGTTTTGGATGAGCTCTAGTTTACACAGGTTGGAAGGTGGGAGGCCGGCCTGGAGAGTTTTGGAATAGTCGAGTCTGGAGATAACAAAGGCAGTGATGAGGGTTTCAGCAGCTGATGAGCTGAGGCGGGGCGGAGACGGGCGATGTTCGGGAGGTGGCAGTAGGCGGTCTTGGTGATGGAGAGGATGTGGGGTCGGAAGCTGAGCTCAGGGTTAAATAGGATTCCAAGGTAGCGAACGGTCTGGTTCAGCCTCTGACAGTGGCCAGGGAGAGGGATGGAGTCGGTGACCCGGGAACGGAGTTTGTGGCGGGGACTGAAGTCAATGGCTTCGCTCTTCCCAATATGTAAAGATGTAAATGTCTTGTCTCAGTGTAAATTCTGTTCTCTAACAAGGGAACTGGTGCCGGGATATTCACCATTCACACACAATAACAATCTGAAGAATCCCAATGGATATTCCACAGAAATTATCCTTCACAAAGCTTGTGAATAATTGCTGGCACTCTGCCAATTTCTGAGCGAGATCTTTAACTCTTCTCCTGTTCACAGTGGAGTTCCCGAGACAGACGGTCCCTGGGCTGCGAGTCTGTTCCAGCAAATTATCACATTGTTCACAATAAAATGAACCGTATAAATCCCGCCTTGTTTCTGAAATGAACAAATGTGTCAAGCACAACAAACAAAAGGATCATTAGGAAATAAAGCAATCTTATTTAAAATAAAGCTGGTCATTAATAATGGGAATGGTTGGAGTCTCTCCCAGGCTGGTTCTGCCCTCTCAGAATCTGGCTCCTGTTCAGGGTCAGGGTTACACAGGGAGGGGCAGTGGGCACAGACTCTGCCTTTGGGATTCTGGGGCTGAGATTTTTTGGAAGGAGTGGGTGGTAGAATCAATTAGAAATGGGAATGGATTATCCCAGGAATGTTTGATGAATTCTGGCACCAACACTCTTTGAGCCGGTGACTCTCCCCTCTGGGAATGAGAAGTGAAGCTTTATTGAATTTACTGGAATTTTTTGAGGATGTAACTCGTAGAATAAATAAGGGAGAACCAGTGGATGTGGTGTATTTGGACTTTCAGAAGGCTTTCGATAAGGTCCCGCATAAGAGATTAGCGTGCAAAGTTAAAGCACATGGGATTGGGTGTGAGGTATTGATTTGGATAGAGAACTGGTTGGCAGACAGGAAGCAAAGAGTTGGAATAAAGGGGTCTTTTTCCGAGTGGCAGGCAGTGACTAGTGGGGTACCGCAGGGATCGGTGCTAGGACCACAGCTATTCACAATATATATTAATGATCTAGACGAGGGAACTAGATGTAATATCTCCAAGTTTGCAGATGACACAAAGCTGGGTGAGCGTGTGTGCTGTGAGGAGGATGCAGAGAAACTCCAGTATGATTTGGACAGGTTGGGTGATTGGGCAGATGCATGGCAAATGCAGTATAATGTGGAAAAATGCGAGGATATCCACTTTGGTGGCAAAAACAGGAAGACAGATTATTATCTGAACGGCAATAGATTGGGAAAAGGGGAAGTGCAACGAGACCTGGATGTCCTTGTGCACCAGTCGCTGAAGGTAAGCATGCATGTGCAGCAGGCGGTTAAGAAGGTAAATGGTATGTTGGCCTTCATAGCGAGAGGATTCAAGTACAGTAGCAAGGACATCTTGCTGCAGTTGTACAGGGCCTTGGGGAGACCACACCTTGAGTATTGTGTGCAGTTTTGGTCACCTTATCTGAGGAAGGATGTTCTTGCCATGGAGGGAGTGCAGCGAAGATTCACCAGACTGATACCTTGGATGGCAGGAATGACGTATGAGGAGAGATTGGGTCGATTAGGCTTATATTCGCTGGAGTTTAGAAGAATGAGAGGGGATCTCATTGAAACTTATAAAATTCTAACAGGACCAGACCGACTAGATGCAGGAAGGATGTTCCCGATGGTGTGGGAGTCCATAACCAGGGGTCACAGTCTAAGGATAAGGAGTAAGCCATTTCGGACTGAGATAAGGAGGAATTTCTTCACCCAGAGAGTGGTGAACCTGTGGAATTCCTACCACAGAAGGCAATTGAGGCCAATTCATTAAATATATTCAAGAAGGATTTAGATATATTTCTTAAGGCTAAAGGGATCAAGGAATATGGGGAGAAAGCAGGGACAGGGTACTGAATTTGGATGATCAGCCATGATCTCATTAAATGGCGGAGCAGGCTCGAGGGGCCGAATGGCCTACTCCTGCTCCTATCTTCTATGCTTCTATGTTTAAAGCTCGGGGAGGAGGGCTGAGGGGAGCCAATCCAGGACTGAATCTTCGTCTTTAAAGAGTCTCGGGAGAGACAGTCTGAAGATGAAGTTATAAAGCACAGAATCAGGGAGAGATTCCTCGGAGGAGCAGTTTAGGTTCAATGAGACTCTTACCGAGATCCTGGAGGCAAATATGCGAGTAAAAGCCGATCTAAGACAGGACACGGGGGAAAGGCTCCCAGTGCAGGCAGTGTGGAAATACTGGAGTAATATGTGAGTTAAAGCATATCTGCCCCCAGGATCTCCAGAATTCCAGAGCCCAGGGTTTAATCCTGTCACTCTCGCTGTACAGGACAGCTGGAGACAGTGCGATGGAACAATCTCACACTCTGCCTCTGAATCACATCTTCCACCCTTCAAATAATGATTGGCTCAAAGTCCCAGAGACGCCAATATTGACCCAAAGTCCCAGAGACGCCAATATTGGCTCAAAGTCCCAGAGACGCCAATATTGACCCAGGAATCCCGGGAATGGGCTCTGACAGGAAGGCAATTCAGCCCAATGCACTCTGGGCGCTTGTCCATTCTGTGCTTTGTGTTAGATTCCAGTTTAACAGCTTCCATTGATCCCACTAAACCAGTAACTCTCCTTGTTTAATTTGTGGGTCATTAAGGGGACTTTTTAGTACAAAAATGTGGTGCCGATAATCTCAATATCGCCCCAACAAGCAGAAAGCAGCATTTGCTACCAAAGGGCAAAGGTCAGTCTGCATCGTACGCTGTACGAGCGATAACAGTAAGTCCATCGTACGTACGTTGTGTTCTGCACCCAGGACAGGTCCTCACTCGAGTCTCACACTCGAGGTTCTTGAGACATTCCCAGGATGTGGGCATTACTGGCAAGGCCGGCATTTATTGCCATCAGTAGTTCCCTTGAGGAGGTGGTGGTGTTCTTCCTTCTTAACGGCTGCAGTCCATGTGGTGAAGGTGCTCCCACAGTGCTGTTAGGGAGGGAGTTCCAGGATTTTGACCCAGCGACGATGAAGGAACGGCTGATATATTTCCAACTCAGGATGGTGTGTGATTCAGGGTGAACTTGGAGGTGGTGGTGTTCCCATTGGCCTGCTGCCCTTGTCCTTCTAGGTGGTGGAGGGAGTGGGTTTGGGAAGTGCTGGGGAAGAAGCCTTGGCGAGTTGCTGCAGGACATCCTGTGGATGGTCCACACTGCAGACACGGTGCCCCGGGGGAGGAGGGAGTGGGTTTGGGAGGTGCTGGGGAAGAAGCCTTGGCGAGTTGTTGCAGGGCGGAAGAAGCCTTGGCGAGTTGCTGCAGAGCGACTAAGGTACAGGACAGCAGCAGTGAGGAGCCGGCTGCAGGGAGATGGGGGTTAAATCCCTTCACACCCGTTTCTGGTCAGGATGCGATCTACTGCTCCCGCTGGATCCGTCCCTCCATTGAACTGAAAGCGGCCCGTGTTCACCAGCTGATATATCACAGCTCCCAGACAGTTCAATGTTATTATATTGTTTCATCTGAGACCAGCTGACCCTCAATAATCTCTTTAAAGCTTCTGGTTAAACGCAACAACACTGAACATCTGAACATTTTCTTTAAGTGCCTTCTTTCAGAAAGATTTCTGCCTCTGGCAGCTAATTAACCCTAAGCTCCCAAACAGCCCATAATCCCTGGGCTCCGCTCTCTCGCTTTGATGCTCAGTTCAGCTTCTGGGCCACATTTGACTAATAGTGATCTGTTCATCGCACTAATTTAGGTCTAATTGAATTAAAAAAGCAATAATACTGCGGATGCTGGAAATCTGAATTAAATACAGAAAATGCTGGAGACACTCAGCAGGTCAGGCAGCATCTGTGGAGAGAGAAACAGAGTTAACGTTTCAGGTCGATGACCCTTCGTCCGAACTGGAAAAAGCTGGAGATGGAACAGGTTTTTAAGCAAGTGCAGGGGCAGGGAAAGGGGGGAGGGGAGGAAAGAACAAAAGGGAAGGTCTGTGATAGGGTGGAAGGCAGGAGAGATTAAGAGACATTAAGAGATGGTGCAAGGCAAAAGGAGATGGTAATGGGACAAGTTAAGAAACAAAAGATGGCTCTAGATGAAGTGTAAATGGCAAAATGAAAGACAGTTGCCCTGTGGGAGAGAGAAATAAATAAAATAAATGGCAAAAATAGGGGCAGAGGTTATGATCTGAAATTGTTGAAATTGATGTTGAGTCCAGAAGGCTGTAAAGTGCCTAATCGAAAGATGAGGTGCTGTTGCTCGCGCTTATGTTGAGCTTCATTGGAACAGTGTAAGAGGCCGAGGACGGTGAGGTCTGAGTGGGAGTGGAGTGGAGAATTAAAGTGACAGGCGACCGGAAGTTCATGGTCACCCTTATGGACTGAACGGAGGTGTTCCGCAAAGCGGTCACACAATCTGCGTTTGGTCTCCCCAATGTAGAGGAGACCACATCGTGAGCAGTGAATACAGTATACTAAATTGCAGGAAGTACAAGTAAATCGCTGTTACACCTGGAAGGAGTGTTTGGGGCCCTGGACAGTGACAAGGGTGGAGGTAAAACGGCAACCAATTGTGTTAACCCGTGTCCCACAATCCAGGGGATTTCGGGCAACACTCGGTACCTGAGATCCTCAATCACAGCTCAGTGAGTGAAGGGAACATCGAGAGAACATTCAACTCCACAGAAATTGAACCCTTATTCCTGCCTCCTTCTGGCATTCTCCTTCTGCCTGATATTTCTGGGGATCAGTCGATGTGATTAACCCCAGGGCGGGCCGGGATACTAATGAGACAATTGGGCCAGTAATCTGTCAATCAGCCTCGCTAATTGATATCAAGCGGCTCACCGTCCTCGGCCTATTACACTGTTCCACGGAAGCTCAGCGTAAGCTCGAGGAACAGCACCTCATCTTTCGTTTAGGCATGCTACAGCCCTCTGGACTCAATATCGAGTTCAACAATTTTAGATCATAACCTCAGCTCCAATCACATTTATATTTTATTTTATCCACCCTTTTATTTGTCCCCCCCACCTTTTTTTTCCTCCTAGAAGCTGGCAGCTGTCCTTCATTCTGCCAGTGGATTTCACACTTCATTCAGCCTTAATCTGTCACATTAACACCACCTCTAGCCTTGCATATCTCTTAATGTCTCTTAATGTCTCTTCATCTCCCCCTTTGTTCCTTTATCCCCTCCCCCTTTTCCCAGCTTTACCCTGGCCTTAAATCTATTTGATTTCCGGCTCTTCCCAGTTCTGATGAAAGGTCATCGACCTGAAACGTTAACTCTCTTTCTCTCTCCACGGATGCTGCCTGGCCTGCTGAGTTTTTCCAGCGTTTTCTGTTGTTGTTCAAGCGGCTCACTGTTGGGGAAGGAGTTCTCACTGACTAACAAACGGAACATGGCCTGGAGCAGAAACTGACTGTACCGGGACCATCATCTCTGCTGCTCGTTCTGTCCCTGAGAGATGGGAATCTCAGCCTTTAACCGGATTGGTATTTCTCTCCTGTTTGGAGCAGAAGAGATGGCGAGGGAGGAATGGGATCTCGCTCAACACACATACAACATTCTGGAACCAAGAGGGAGCAGCGAGATTCCACCCTCATTAAAAGGCAAACACAATTGTACTGATATCGACAGGCTAAAAACAGGACAGCATCTCCGGGCCGCAGCATTGATGAGAGAGCGGAGGAAGGCGAGGAGTTTCTCTGAGTGAGGTTGGAGAGTGAGAGGGAGTCAGTGCCCTGAATCACAGCCAGCGCCCGATTGATGGGTCAACTATCCTGTGGGCAGCTTTGATCATCCCTCGGGGGCTGGTTACTGTTCTGTTCACAGCTGAGAATGATCTTAATGCCCCACAACACCCAGTTATTGCTCCATGAGCTGCCTGGCCCAGCCATTTCCCAATATAACCTTGCTGACTCTGGGAATATCCAGTCAGCTCATTACAGTCTCGCATCTTGTCAACAAGCGACAGAAATTAAACTACTTTCACTTCAAGGAAGAATGAGACCGATTCTCTGAAACTCCCTCCAGCACGTGTTCAAAAACAGCAAGCTGCAGTTATATAGCGCCTTTAATACAGTAAAACCTCCCAAAGTGCTTCACAGGAGTGTAAATAAGACAAAAACTGACACCAAGCCACATAAGAAGATATTGGCTTCCCTTGTTCTATTAGGGGTTTGGCCTGGAGGGTGTTGCACGGAGCAGTCCCGTGCAATAGGTTATTAAGTAGGTTTACGGACTCCCAGGCCGCTTGCCATTTCTGCGGCCTGGAGGAGTCCGTATTTCACGTATATATAGAGTGTGAGAGGTTGCAGCCCCTCTTTCATTACCTGAAGGGGCTGCTCCTCAATTTCTGGTTGCACTTCAGCCCCACGCTCCTGATCTACGGTCACCCGGTGCGGAGGGGAGCGGGCAGGTCGGAGGACCTCCTCATAGGACTGCTCCTGGGCCTGGCTAAGAAAGCCATTAACTGGTCCAGGCAGCGGGCGGTCGAGGGGGTCGTTCGGCCCGATTGCCTGCCTCTCTTCCGCGGCCATGTTCGCGCCCGGGAGGCCCTGGAGATGGAGCACGCGGTGTCTGCCGGCACGATTGAGTTTTTCCGCGACCGGTGGGCGCCGCGGGGGCTGGAGTGCATCGTCACCCCGGACTATCAAATTTTAATTTGATTTGTTAAGTTTCCTTTAAAGTTTTATTTAGTTACAGATAATTGATTGGTTCATCAAAAAGAGGGAGATCGATTCTCTGAAACTCCCTCCAGCACGTGTTCAAAAACAGCAAGCTGCATTTATATAGCGCCTTTAACTAGCGAAACCTCCCATGGTGCTTCACAGAAACGTAAATCAGACAAACTGACACCGAGACACATAAGGAGATATTAGGACAGGTGACCAAAGGCTGGGTCAAAGAGGGAGGTTTTAAGGAGCATCCTGAAGGAGGAGAGAGAGGCGGAGAGGTTTCAGGAGGGAATTCCAGAGTTTAGGGCCTCGGTGGCTGAAGGCACGGCCGCCAATGGTGAAGTGAAGGAAATTGGGCGGAAGATGCCAGAAGGCAGAGATCTCAGAGGGATGTAGGGCTGGAGGGGGTTACAGAGCTAGGGAGGGGTGTAGGGTGGGAGGGGGTTACAGAGATAGGGAGGGGTGTAGGGCGGGAGGGGGTTACAGAGATAGGGAGGGGTGTAGGGTGGGAGGGGGTTACAGAGATAGGGAGGGGTGTAGGGTGGGGAGGGGTTACAGAGATGGGGGAGGGGTGTAGGGTGGGGAGGGGTTACAGAGATGGGGGAGGGGTGTAGGGTGGGGAGGGGTGAAGGGTGGGGAGGGGTGTAGGGTGGGACAGGTTTTCAGGGATGGGGAGGAGTGTAGGTGTCGTAAGAATGAGCCTTACGCGTGGTGAACTTAAAGTAAGCTTTAATCAACTAAAAAGGTGCTACATACAAAAGAGGTCTTACTCTATGCCTCTCCAGGATCCAACTGATCAGCCCAGTATTTATCCTGGACTAATCACAGGAAGTGATGTAATAAAGTTCGAGTCACAGGAAGCTGTATTGTGTTACCACATTCTCCCCCCCCAAAAGATTAGGAGGCCGGGATGAAGTTCGAGTCACATCTTCTTTACATCCCCGGTAGAGAATGGGAGATTTTGGGACCGCACGAAGTGTAGCATGCGAGTAACGCCCGGATGACACAACCCATCATGGATGTCTACGAGCGTAGAGGGTGCCATGGCGGAGCAGAATGCTCGTGTGAGGGTATCCGGAGCCACATTCTCCTTGCCAGGTCGATAGTGGATGGTGTAACCAAAAGAGGCCAATTCCAGCCGCCAAAGCTGGATTTTATTATTTTCAATTTTGGTCCGTTTTCGATTATCGAGCATGAAGGCGACCGATCGCTGGTCCGTGATTAAGGTAAAGTGCTGGCGAGCTAGGAGATGAGTCCACTTCCGTACTGCCTCTATGATGGCTGTAGCTTCTTTCTCGACTGGAGGATAATGTAGCTCAGCCCCTTGAAAAGTCCTGGACAAAAATGCCACCGGACGACCTTCCTGATTCAGAGTGGCCGAGATCGCCACCTCCGAGGCATCACACTCAACGACAAAAGGAAGACTCTCATCGATGGAGTGAAGAGCCGCTTTCTCCAACTGTTTTTTCAGGATGTTAAAGGCTGCAACAGCCGCTGTGTCTAGTGGGAATGTGCTGGCCTTCAGTAGAGGTTGGATTCGGTCCAAGAAGTTAGGAATCCATTTAGCATAGTATGCAAACAGGCCGAGGGCCCGGCGCAAGGAGGCCGGATTCTTAGGTGGCGGGAGTTCTTGGAGTGGGCGAAGCCTTTCAGGGTCAGGTTTAATGATGCCATTGCCCACACAATAGCCAAGGATGTTGATGGTTGGTTGTGACTCAATGGATTTAGCCGCATTTAATGTCAAATTACGGTGCTGGAGTGCATCCCAAAATCGTTGGAGATTGGCGTCATGTTCCCGCTGATTGCGACCTGCGACAGTAATATTGTCCAGATAAGGAAACGTATCCTTTAAGTCTTCCTGTTTGACCAGGTCATCCATTGCTCGCTGGAAGACAGCCACTCCATTAGTGACCCCAAAGGGGAGGCGACGAAATTGATACAGCCGTCCATTGGCTTCAAAGGCCGTATACTGCTTGTCTGAGACCTTCAAGGGTACCTGATGATAGGCACTTTTCAGATCATATGTTGAGAACACCGTGTACTCAGCCAGTTTATTAACCATATCATCGATGCGCGGCAATGGGTATGCGTCCAAGTCCGTATATTGATTGATGGTCTGTGAATAGTCAATGCACAGCCGTTTCTTGTGAGGTTGTAGAGGGTTCTTAACAATAACGACCTGGGCGCGCCATGGCGACGAACAAGGCTCGATGATATCCTCTGCTAAAAGCCGAGAAATCTCAGCCGCAATAAAAGACTGGTCTTCCTGACTGAAACGTCGTGACTTTGTTATAATCGGTTTGCATTGAGGAGGGATACTGGTAAACAGTGAGGGTTCATCCAGTGAAGCTGCTGACAATGCACAGAACGGTAATCGAGGTCGTATATTAGAAATAGTGAGTTCAGGTTTGGATCCGCCGAACTCAATGGTGAGCTTCTTATGCTGCTTTTGAAAATCTAGCCCTAAGATAAGATCACTACATAAGTCCTTGAGCACCGAAAGCCGGGTGGAGGGATACCTGTGACCATTAAGTGTTATTTCAACCATACAAAAGCCAGAAATTCTGGTATTAAGTGATGACTGAGCCATCGCAATTGCCTGGTCCGATGGGAAAACATGTAGCTTTAACTCTGCAACAATCTGTTCCCTAATGAAACTATCAGTGCTACCTGAGTCAATTAAGGCATCTAAAGTATGTCCATTAATTGATGCTTTTGTAGCTGCATGGAATAGGTTCTGAGGACAAGCAGCTGTAATTGGTGTCGTTGCACAAAGAGTGGCTGAAACTCTAGGTGTGTTTCTTCGAGAGAAAACCCGAGAGGAAGCACGATAGATTTTAGCCGGAACATCTTGATAGGCCCTTACGGTGGCATAGTGGTTAGCACTGGTGCCTCACAGCGCCAGAGACCCGGGTTCGAATCTGACCTCGGGTGACTGTCTGTGTGGAGTTTGCACATTCTCCCCGTGTCTGCGTGGGTTTCCTCCGGGTGCTCCGGTTTCCTCCCACAGTCCAAAAATGTGTGGGTTAGGTTGATTTGGCTATGATAAATTGACCCTTAGTGTTAGGGGGGATTAAATATGTGGGGTTATGGGGATAGGATGGGATATGTTAGGGGGAATTAAATACGTGGGGTTACGGGGGTAGGGTGGGATATGTGTACTGTGGGGATTAAAGCAGGGACAGGGTACTGGATTTGGATGATCAGCCATGATCGTATTGAATGGCGGAGCAGGCTCGACGGGCCGAATGGCCTACTCCTGCTCCTAGATTCTATGTTTCTATGTTTCTATGTTTCTATGTTTCTATGTTTCTATGTTTCTATGTTTCTATGTTTCTATGTTTCTATGTTTATGTTTCTATGTTTACCGGGGCAGTTCAGTAGGACTTAGCTTGATAAGCCCTCGTAGAGGCTCTTGATAGGCAAACCTTTGCAAAATGACCCTTTTTGTTGCAATGACTGCAAAACGCATTGCGAGCAGGGCAGAATTTCCGAGGGTGAAACTCATCACCACAAAAGAAGCATTTCTTAGATTGCCAAGAGGCTGCCACAGTGGGGTCATCATCCTCTTCATCAGTGAATTCATCAGATTGATCGTCAGGGATAAAGTCCTCCCTAATAGAGTTCACCTGTGGCCTCTTAAATTGCCTGACTGTAGTTAAGGCAGCAGACCGAGGTCTGGGCACTGTATAAAGGTCTGTATTTCTTTTTGCCAGATCTAGAGAGCAAGCCATGTCATAAGCTCTCTGAAGCTCAAGTGTCTTACTTTCCAGTAGACGCTGGCGTATAAATGGGGAGGCAAGCCCGCAGATGAAAGCATCACGGATCATTTCTTCACGGTACAGCTCAGCTGAGGCCGCCTGAAAGTTACAGTCCATACTAAGTCTGCGAAGCTCTTGGAGGAATTTATCAATGGATTCCTCCGGCCCTTGTTGGGCTGTAGCTAGTAGATGTCTGGCATCGACCTCATTCGGTGTCTTAGTATATAGTCTTTTAAGCGTCTGAATTGCCTCCTCGTAACTGCCCCATTCCTCGACATACTGAAATACATTCGGGTTGACACAGTTGATGAGTATCCGCAATTTTGAGTCATCATCAGCCTTGCAATATTCGAGAAAATTGTCAAACGTGCGATACCAGTGTTTCCACACCTTACCGGCTGCTGGGGTGTTTGGGTCCAAGTCAAGACGCGATGGTTTAAGGATGTTTTCCATGATGGGTGATTCCCTGGATCCTCAGATCCGAGTTCGTCCAAAAAGTTTGAGTGCGAAGTTTTTCAAAGTTGATTAAATTGTCGTAAGAATGAGCCTTACGCGTGGTGAACTTAAAGTAAGCTTTAATCAACTAAAAAGGTGCTACATACAAAAGAGGTCTTACTCTATGCCTCTCCAGGATCCAACTGATTAGCCCAGTATTTATTCTGGACTAATCACAGGAAGTGATGTAATAAAGTTCGAGTCACAGGAAGCTGTATTGTGTTACCACAGTAGGGTGGGATGATATTACAGGGATGGGGAGGGGTGTAGGGTGGGAGGGGGTTACAGGGATGGGGAGGGGTGTAGGGTGTGAGGGGGTTACTGAGATGGGGAGGGGTGTAGGGCGGGAGGGGGTTACAGAGATAGGGAGGGGTGTAGGGTGGGAGGTGGTTACAGGGATGGGGAGGGGTGTAGGGTGGGATGATGTTACAGAGATAGGGAGGGGTGTAGGGTGGGAGGGGGTTACAGAGATAAGGAGGGGTGTAGGGTGGGAGGGGGTTACAGAGATAGGGAGGGGTGTATGGTGGGAGGGGGTTACAGAGATGGGGAGGGGTGTAGGGTGGGAGGGGGTTACAGAGATGGGGAGGGGTGTAGGGTGGGAGGGGGTTACAGTGATGGGGAGGGGTGTAGGGTGGGAGGGGGTTACAGAGATGGGGATGGGTGTAGGGTGGGAGGGGTTACAGGGATGGGGAGTGGTGTAGGGTGGGAGGGGGTTTCAGGGATGGGAAACCTTCGATCAGACTTCACTAAAGCCGCTGTCTCCATTACAACAGCTTATCTGTAACAATCTGTCACCCTCGACCTACACAGAGAGCAGCTGGCTCCAGGAATTTGGGACTTTAATGTAATATTGAAGTGTTGTGATGTCTGGGCCAGAGGAATAAATGGATTATCGTGCTGTTGATTGGTTTATTCCAATCTGGAAGATCGTCCTGGTAACAACACAGAGACAGTAAAGATGTAATGTGTTTCTAAAATGATCAGAACACGAAGAACATTAAGGAAGATGCGATGACTTTGTACAATTCATAGAGTCATACAATGATAGAATGATACAGGACAGAAGTAGGCCATTCGGCCCATCGTGCCTGTGCTGGCTCTTTGAAAGAGCTCTCCAATTAGTCCTACTCCCCTGCTCTTTCCGCACAGCACTGCCAATTTTCCCCCTTCAAATATTTATCCAATTCTCTTTTGAAAGTTATTATTGAATCTGCTTCCACCGCCCTTTCAGGCAGCGCATTCCAGATCACAGCAACTCGCTGCATAAAAAAAATGTTTCTTCATCTCCCCTCTGGTTCTTTTGCATACTTGAAATGGAAAGAATTTGCAGGTCTATGGGGAAAGAGCAGGGAGTGGGACTAATTGGAGAGCTCGTTCAAAGAGCCGGCACAGGCACGATGTGCCGAATGGCCTCCTCCTGTGCTGTGAGATTCTGTGAAGTAACTTAAACTACGGTTGACTTGTGGCATCTGCACCAGTAACTAGCAACTCCCTGCACCAATAACTAGCAGCCCCTGCACCAGTAACTAGCAGCCCCTGCACCAGTAACTAGCAGCCCCTGCACCAATAACTAGCAGCCCCTGCACCAGTAACTAGCAGCCCCTGCACCAGTAACTAGCAGCCCCTACACCAGTAACTAGCAGCCCCTGCACCAATAACTAGCAGCCCCTGCACCAATAACTAGCAGCCCCTGCACCAGTAACTAGCAGCCCCTGCACCAGTAACTACCAGCCCCTGCACCAGTAACTAGCAGCTCCTGCACCAGTAACTAGCAGCCCCTGCACCAGTAACTAGCAGCCCCTGCACCAGTAACTAGCAGCCCCTGCACCAGTAACTAGCAGCCCCTGCACCAGTAACTAGCAGCCCCTGCACCAATAACTACCAGCCCCTGCACCAGTAACTACCAGCCCCTGCACCAGTAACTAGCAGCTCCTGCACCAGTAACTAGCAGCCCCTGCACCAGTAACTAGCAGCCCCTGCACCAATAACTACCAGCCCCTGCACCAGTAACTAGCAGCCCCTGCACCAATAACTACCAGCCCCTGCACCAGTAACCAGCAACTCCTGCACCAGTAACTAGCTGCCCCTGCACCAGTAACTAGCAGCCCCTGCACCAGTAACTAGCAGCCCCTGCACCAGTAACTAGCAACCCCTGCACCAGTAACTAGCAGCCCCTGCACCAGTAACTAGCAGCCCCTGCACCAGTAACTAGCAGCCCCTGCACCAGTAACTAGCAGCCCCTGCACCAGTAACTAGCAGCCCCTACACCAGTAACTAGCAGCCCCTGCACCAGTAAATAGCTGCCCCTGCACCAGTAACTAGCAGCCCCTGTGCCAGTAACTAGCAGCCCCTACACCAGTAACTAGCAGCCCCTGCACCAGTAAATAGCTGCCCCTGCACCAGTAACTAGCAGCCCCTGTGCCAGTAACTAGCAACCCCTATACCAGTAGCTAGCAGCCCCTGCACCAGTAACTAGCAGTCCCTGCACCAGTAACTAGCAGCCCCTGCACCAATAACTAGCAGCCCCTGCACCAGTAACTAGCAGCCCCTGCACCAGTAACTAGCAGCCCCTGCACCAATAACTACCAGCCCCTGCACCAGTAACTACCAGCCCCTGCACCAGTAACTAGCAGCTCCTGCACCAGTAACTAGCAGCCCCTGCACCAGTAACTAGCAGCCCCTGCACCAATAACTACCAGCCCCTGCACCAGTAACTAGCAGCCCCTGCACCAGTAACTAGCAACCCCTATACCAGTAACTAGCAGCCCCTGCACCAGTAACTAGCAGTCCCTGCACCAGTAACTAGCAGCCCCTGCACCAGTAACTAGCAGTCCCTGCACCAGTAACTAGCAGCCCCTGCACCAGTAACTAGCAACCCCTATACCAGTAACTAGCAGTCCCTGCACCAGTAACTAGCAGTCCCTGCACCAGTAACTAGCAGCCCCTGCGCCAGTAACTAGCAACCCCTATACCAGTAACTAGCAGCCCCTGCACCAGTAACTAGCAGCCCCTGCACCAGTAACTAGCAGCCCCTGCACCAGCCTTTCATTGACTCCACCAGCTCAGTGCAGGTTAAGTCCCGCTCCCACTCACCAGCTCACTAATAAATCCCCATCGATGTGGGCGGCAGCTTCGCTAAAATCCTGTTTCCATTTGAATTATTCCCGGTGTTTCTGAGACTCCGACAGATGAATTTTTCGAGGCAATGAGCAGTTCTCCTCAATCTGGAGCCAGGATTCATCCCGAGATTTCTCTCTCTCCAGAATTTCAAAGCTAAAACAGGGCAGCTCATTGAAAATGTAAGAAAGAGATAAATTCTGTTTGTAAAACCCACTCCGATGTGGAATGGTGAAGCGATGGAGGGGATGCTGGGAATCTCTCTCTTTTCTTTTTTGAGTCTGTTTCAAGTGGGACACTGATGTTTGTGGAGGTGAATTCTGTTTTTTATTAAATCTGAAAGAGATTCTATTTCCACCAGCGGGCGACTCCATTGAGTCTCTTCACCTTTCACTGAACAGTTTCTGTTCTGTGACCCCCTCCCGAGGGAATCAAACGCGTCTGATTGGAGAACAGAAACATGCTGGGCCCAGCGACGAAAGATTATCCTTTGGTTCATAGAATCATAGAATAGTACAGCACAGGAGGCCATTCGGCCCATCGAGTCTGCGCCGGCTCTTTCGAAGAGCAATCCAGTTAGTCCCGTCCCCCGCTCTTTCCCCAGATCCCTGCAATTTGTTCTCCTTCAAGTATTTATCCAATTCCCATTTGAAGCTACTATTGAATCTGTATCCAGCACCCTATCAGGCAGCGCATTCCAGATCCTGACCACTCGTGTGAAAAAAAAATTCCTCGCGTCGCCTCTGGGTCTTTTGCCAATCACATTAAATCTGTGGCCTCTGGTGATCGACCCTTCACCCATTGGAAACAGTTTCTTTATTTATTCTATC
The DNA here is from genome assembly GCA_030390025.1 of Squalus acanthias. Classification (NCBI taxonomy): domain Eukaryota; kingdom Metazoa; phylum Chordata; class Chondrichthyes; order Squaliformes; family Squalidae; genus Squalus; species Squalus acanthias. Next base: position 20,887 of record JASTWF010000116.1, on the reverse strand, counting down.
TCAACCCTTCAGGATTTTATTAATTCTCCTCTCAACCTTCTCTGCTCTCAGGAGAATAATCCCAGCTTCTCCAGTCTATCCGAGTAACTGTATTCCCTGATCGCTGGAACCATTCTCGTAAATCTCTTCTGCACCCTCTCCAAAGTCTTCCCGTCCTTCCTATAGTGCGGTGCCCAGAATTGGCCCCAATCCTCCAGCTGGGGACGGACTAGTGTTTTCTGCAGGTTGAGCACAGTTTCTGGGCTGTTGGACTCTGTGCCTCTATTTATAAAGCCCAGGATCCCATCGGCTTTATTAACTGCTTTGTTAACCTGTCCTGTCACCTTCACCTGCATCTGTGCACAAACTCCCCCAGGACTCTCTCTTCTTGGACCCTCTTTTAAAATTGGACCATTTAGTGAGTATTGTCTCTGCTCATTCTTCCTACCAAAATGTATCGCCTCACCTTTTCTGTGCTGAATTTCATCTGCCAGGTGTCCGCCCATTCCACCAGCCTGTCTCTGTCCTCTTGAAGTCGATCACTGTCCTCCTCACTGTTGACTTCCAGGTTTAGTGTCATCTGCAAATTTTGAAATTGAGCCCTGTACTAAAAGTCAAAATCATTAATGTATATCAAACACATCAATGGAACGAGAACTGAACCCTGGGGGAAACCTCCTCTTCAACTCCCTCCAGTCTGAAAAGGAGCCAATCACCACAACTCTCTGTTATCGAAGCCTAATTTGTATCCTCGCTGCCACTGCCCATTTTATCCCATGTACTTCAATTTTATTAACAAGCCTAATACAGATACAGTATTACAAACTACTGAGGGAGCGCTGCACTGTCGGAGGGGCAGTACTGAGGGAGCGCCGCACTGTCAGAGGGGCAGTACTGAGGGAGCGCTGTACTGTCGGAGGGGCAGTACTGAGGGAGCGCTGCACTGTCGGAGGGGCAGTACTGAGGGAGCGCTGCATTGTCGGAGGGGCAGTACTGAGGGAGCGCTGCACTGTCGGAGGGGCAATACTAAGGGAGCGCTGCACTGTCGGAGGGGCAGCACTGAGGGAGTGCTGCACTGTCGGAGGGGCAGTACTAAGGGAGCGCTGCACTGTCGGAGGGGCAGTACTGAGGGAGCGCTGCACTGTCGGAGGGGCAGTACTGAGGGAGCGCTGCACTGTCGGAGGGGCAATACTAAGGGAGCGCTGCACTGTCGGAGGGGCAGCACTGAGGGAGTGCTGCACTGTCGGAGGGGCAGTACTAAGGGAGCGCTGCACTGTCGGAGGGTCAGTACTGAGGGAGCACTGCACTGTCGGAGGAGCAGTACTGAGGGAGTGCTGCACTGTCAGAGGGGCAGTACTGAGGGACCGCTGCACCGTCGGAGGGGCAGTACTGAGGGAGCGCTGCACTGTCGGAGGGGCAATACTAAGGGAGCGCGGCACTGTCGGAGGGGCAGCACTGAGGGAGTGCTGCACTGTCGGAGGGGCAGTACTAAGGGAGCGCTGCACTGTCGGAGGGTCAGTACTGAGGGAGCACTGCACTGTCGGAGGAGCAGTACTGAGGGAGTGCTGCACTGTCAGAGGGGCAGTACTGAGGGACCGCTGCACCGTCGGAGGGGCAGTACTGAGGGAGCGCTGCACTTTTACAGGGGCAGTACTGAGGGAGCGCTGCACTGTCGGAGGGACAGAAATGAGGGAGCGCTGCACTGTCAGAGGGGTAGAACTGAGGGAGCGCTGCTTTGTTGGAGGCGCAGTACTGAGGGAGCGCTGCACTGTCAGAGCTGCCATCTTTCAGATGAGACGTTAATCCTATTCTCCGTCTGCCCTCTCAGGTGGATGTAAATGATTCCACGTCACTAATTCGAAGAAAAGCAGGGGAATTACTTTCCTTCCTTTTTTATTTCTCATTCGGGTTATCTCTTTCTCTTCTTTTCATTCTTTCTTTTCTTCCCTTTTTTTATAGATCATTCCCATCGATCGATCGAATCCGTCAATTCCCATTTCTCCAGAAATGCATCAAGTTGTCAGTGAGATTCCTGCTCCAGTAATTGTCAGCAATGTGTGGGAGAAAGTGCTGGAGTCTGGGTCACACTAACTCCCGCTCACATCCTAACATTGAATCTAGTGTTTGAAGATTGTCTCCAGGGCAGCTTGTGATGGTTTAATGACAGAATGATCTTATTTGCTGCTCAGAAATGTCTCTTTTTCTCATTGCGATTTCAGTGCTTTGCCGGAAATAATCAGAATCTGGGAATAGTCAGCTGGGGAAATCTTTGTTTAAACTGGGACCTGCAGCAAGGCCGGGATAATTCACTCTGACAGATTCCAGCCTTGGAATGTAATTTGTCTCCAGGCGGCATGAGGTGAATCTGGGAAACCTCCCGCCTCAGACTCTTTCCTCATTCCCGTTTCTCTGTCCCTCCCCCTCACGGCCCGGACACTCGATGGCCACAAGCCCGGCTTTCAGGCCCAAAACAGGGGCAAAGCATCCAATATATCGAGTTACATAGTCCACAGCACAGAAACAGGCCATTCGGCCCAACTGGACCATGCTGGTGTTTATGGTCCACACCAGCCTCCTCCCACCCTTCCTCATCTCACCCGATCACCATAACCTTCTATTCCTTTCTCCCTCATGTGTTTAAGGAACTTGCCCTTAAATGCATCTGTGCTATTCACCTCAACCACTCCCTGTGGCAGCGAGTTCCACATTCTCCCCACTCTCTGGGTAAAGAGGTTTCCCCTGAATTCCCTGTTGAATTTATTAGTGACGATTTTATACGTATGGCACCTATTTTTGGTCTCCTCCACAAGTGAAAACATCTTCTCTACATCTCACCTATTTTTTTTATTTGTTCATTCTTGGCTGGCCTCCTACATTCTACCCTGTGTAAACTTGAGCTCATCCAAATCTCGGCTGCCCGTGTCCTAACTCGCACCAAGACCCATTCACCCATCACCCCTGTGCTCGATGACCTACATTGTCTCCCAGTTAAGCAAAGCCTCAATTTCAAAATTCTCATCCTTGTTTTTAAAGCCTCGCCCCTCCCTATCTCTGTAATCTCCTCCAGCCCCACAACCCCCCCAAGATATCTGCGCTCCTCTAATTCTGCCCTCTTGAGCATCCCCGATTATAATCGCTCAACCATCGGTGGCCCTACCTTCTGTTGGCTGGGCCCTAAGCTCTGGAATTCCCTGCCTAAATCTTTCCGCCTCTCTACTCTCTCCCATCCTTTAAGATGCTCCTTAAAACCTACCTCTTTGACCAATCTTTTGGTCATCTGCCCTCATTTCTCCTTATGTGGCTTAGTGTCAAATCTTAGTGTTGTCTTATAACAGTCCTGTGAAGTGCCTTGGGATATTTTACTACGTTAAAGGTGCTATATAAATACAAGTAATTGTTGTTGTTCATGGGATGTGGGCATTGCTGGCAAGGCCATCATTTATTGCCCATCGATAATTGCCCTTGAGAAGGTGGTGGTGAGCCGCCTTCTTGAACCGTTGCAGTCCATGTGGTGAAAATACTCCCCACAGCGCTGTTAGGGAGGGAGTTCTGACCTAGCGACGATGAAGGAACGGTGATATATTTCCAAGTCGGGATGGTGTGTGACTTTGAGGGAAACTTGGAGGTGGTCGTGTTCCCATGCGCCTGCTGCCAATCAAGCAGGCTGGTTTGTCTTGGATGGTGCCAATCTTCTTGAGTGTTGTTGGAGCTGCACTCATCCAGGCAAGTGAAGAATATTCCATCACACTCCTTACTTGTGCCTTGTACCTTTTGGGGTATGGTAGCATAATGCTTATGTTTCTGGACTAGTAATCCAGAGGCCTGGACTAAAGATCCAGAGATGTAAGTTCAAATCCGACCACAGCAGCTGTGGAATTGAAATTCAGTTAATTAAATAAGTCTGAAATAATAAGCTTAGTGGTGACCATGAAATTACCGATTGTTGTGAAAACACATCTGGTTCACTAATGTCCTTTAGGGAAGGAAATCTGCCGTCCTTACCCGGTCTGGCCGATATGTGACTCCAGCCCCCCAGCAATGTGGTTGACTCTTTGAAATGGCCCAGCAAGCCACTCAGTTGTACCAATCCGCTACAAAGAAGACTACAGCACTGTGGGAGTACCTTCACCACATGGACTGCAGTGATTAAAGAAGGGCAATTAGGGATGGGCAATAAATGCTGACCATGCCAGTGACACCCACATCACGTGAATGAGTGAAAGAAATGTGGAGTCAGGAGGTGAGAGACTCACCGCAGAATATCCAGTATTTATATGGCTGGTCCTGTCAAGGTTCTGGTCAATGGTGAACCCCAGGATGTGGATGGTGGGGAATTTGGCAATGGTAATGCTGTTGAATGTGAGGGAGCGGTGGTTAGACTCTCCCTTGCTGGAGATAGTCATTGCCTGGGACTCCCATAATTTTAAAGACCTCTATCAGGCCAACCCTCAGATTTCCTGATCGCTCGAACCTCTCACTTGTCTGATGTTAACTAGTATTTAATTGGATAGTTTGTTATAAACTGACTGCAATAACACTAAAGCAAAAGAGTAAACTAAGCAAAGGTGAAATCTTAGCTGAGTGATTTGATGGGAATTTGTCTGTTTATCTTCAAAGTGTGTTAATGCTGAAAGCCCGGCTCCTGTTTCTCATTAGCAGAGTAGAGAATCTGACCCTTGAATCAGTCGCTTGTGGGGATATATTGCAGGCTGCCCTCAATATTAGTTTGAAAGTAGGGAACAGAATGATCGGCGTGTTGGGGGTGATGGTGAACGAGGTCGATCAGTGAATCTAAAGGCCAGTCGCAGTTTACAGGGACCATATCTGATGGATAAAAGACCCATTGTCACAACGGGTGCTGCAAACCAGTCACAAGCTGTGAGCTGTTTCTCTCTGACTGTGGGGAGGGGGGCACTGCTTTTAAATGAGGCTCCAAGTTGTTGTGGTTGTGTGGATCATCTGCAAACTTCTTAATCATGCCCCCTACATTGAAATGTGGCAGCCAATTTGCGCACAGAAAGCTCCCACAAACAGCAATGAAATAAATAGCCAAATAATCTGTTTTAGTGATGTTGGTTGAGCGATAACTCCCCTGCTATTATTCGAAGAGAGCCGTGGGATTTTTACATCTATCTGAGAGAAGAACTGCCCCACCGACAGTGCAGCACTCCCTCAGGAAAGCCCCTCCGACAGTGCAGCACTCCCTCAGTACTGCACCTCCGACAGTGCAGCGCTCCCTCAGTACTGCCCCTCCGACAGTGCAGCGCTCCCTCAGTACTGACCCTCCGACAGTGCGGCGCTCCCTCAGTACTGCCCCTCCGACAGTGCAGCGCTCCCTCAGTACTGCCCCTCTGACAGTGCAGCGCTCCCTCAGTAAAGCCCCTCCAACAGTGCAGCACTCCCTCAGTACTGCCCCTCCGACAGTGCCGCGCTCCCTCAGTACTGACCCTCCGACAGTGCAGCGCTCCCTCAGTACTGCCCCTCCGACAGTGCAGCGCTCCCTCAGTACTGACCCTCCGACAGTGCAGCACTCCATCAGCACTGCCCCTCCGACAGTGCAGCGCTCCCTCAGTACAGCCCCTCCGACAGTGCAGCGCTCCCTCAGTACTGACCCTCCGACAGTGCAGCGCTCCCTCAGTACTGCCCCTCCGACAGTGCAGCGCTCCCTCAGTACTGCCCCTCCGACAGTGCAGCGCTCCCTCAGTACTGCCCCTCCGACAGTGCAGCGCTCCCTTAAGTGTCAGCCTGAATTATGGCCTCAAGTCTCTGGGGTGGGACTTGAACCCATGACTTTCTAACCCAGAGTCGAGAATGCTGCCCACTGAGCCATGGGTGATGACAGCAACCTATAAATGATGAGTTTGAAAGTACAACAGGGTAGGTGGGTAATTGTTCTCACCAAGATGAGGGGGCTGGAACACCAACGTTTATTGAGGAAGGGAATCACTTATCCCGGTGGCCACCAGGAAACGTTCATCTGTGTTTGACCCACAAACTGTAAAGGAGATTTGATGAGATTTACAAACACTGCCTGTATTGTGAGCCCGGGGACAGGGGGTTTAAACCCTGCTCTCTGCCCCTCAGCCAGTCTGTCTCTCCTTTCACTGCTGCTGCTTCTGTTCAGTGATTGTGTGCGTGTCTGTCCTTCTCCTGGGAAATCTCACAGCCACTGCCCGACCTCCACACTCTCTTACGATAGCAAAATACTGCGGATGCTGGAAATCCGAAATAACAACAGAAAACGCTGGAAAAACTCAGCAGGCCAGGCAGCAGTCGTGGAGAGAGAAAGAGAGTTAACGTTTCAGGTCGATGACCTTTCATCAGAACTCTCTTCACACTCTCTTCTTGCGAGTCTCCTTGCTGGCACCTTGAAAGGACGGAGAGAGACGAATGTCTGCAGCCTGTCTGTGAGCTGGGGCCCGGGCGATAGCAGTGCCAGTGATGGATTGAGTGACGGCCAGTTCCTGGTGTCATTCTCACTGATCTTCGGGGAATCGATCTCCCGAATACCTCACCATGGGAACGGGCTGTGACCATTCGATGACCAAATCTGTGTGTTGTGGAGAAACGAGCCTTTGTGAAATGACCGGCAGAGGTTTGTGGTTTGATTCGTTCTCCACCCATTTTGTCCTTAACCCTGGAGAGGATGCAGAGGAGATTTACCAGAACGGTTCCAGGGATCAGGGACTTCAGTTATGTGGAGAGACTGGAGAAGCTGGTGAATGGGATACCTGGGGCGGTAGATCGGGTTTAAACTATTCCGGGGGGAGGGAGGGTTCAAGTTCGGGTAAGTTTCTGTCTGAAGAGTAAAGTCAAGAGCAGAGCAGAGATTTGGGTAAAATCAACCAGATTGTGTCAGGCAGGGACAGTGAGTTTAATAACGGTAACAGGGCATCAGTAACTAAGGCCACATCAGAGGAAAATACTAAAAGTTCAAATTAAAGGCACTATATCTGAATGCAAGAAGCATTCCTAACAAGATAGATGAATTAGAAATAAAGAAAGACTTGTATTTATATAGCGTCTTTCACGACCACCAGATGTCTCAAAGCACTTTACAGCCAATGAAGAACTTTTTGAAGTGTAGTCTCTGTTGTAATGTAGGAAACACAGCAGCCAATTTGTGCACAGCAAGCTCCCACAAACTGCAATGTGATAATGACCAGATAATCTCTTTTAGTGATTTGGTACAGCGATAAATATTGGCCTGGACCCTGGGGAGAACTCCCCTGCTCTTCTTTGAAATAGTGCCGTGGGAGCTTTTATGTCCACTTGGGAGGGCAGACGGGGCCTCGGTTTAAAGTCTCATCTGAAAGATGGCACCTCCAACAATGTAGCACTCCCTCAGCACTGCACTGCAGTATCAGCCTAGATTGTTGTGCTCAAGTCGCTGGAGTGGGACTGGAACCCACGATTAACAGCACAAAGAGAGATAAAGAGGTTTGATCTAACAGCCATTATTGAGATGTGGTTGCGGAGTGACCAAGGTTTGGAACTAAATGTTCCAGGGTATTTGATATTTTGTAAAGACAGGCAGAATGGAAAAGGAGGTGGGGTAGCCCTGATAATAAAGGATAAGATAAAGGCAGTCGGGAGAAAGGATCTTAGCCCAGAAAATCAGGATGTAGAATCAGTATGGGTGGAGGTTTGAAATAACAAAGGGCAGAAAGCACTAGTGGGAGTAGTTTAAAGGCCCCCTAACAATAATCATAATGTTGGACAGAGTATAAATCAGGAAATTAGTGGAGCATGTAACAAGGGTAATGCAATAATCGTGGACTTTAATCTTCATATAGACTGGGCAAAGCAAATTGGCAAAAGTAGCTTGGAGGACTAGTTCATGGAATGCATTCAAGACAGTTTTCTCCAACAATCCATCATGGAACCAACTAGGGAACAGGCTATTTCAGATCGAGTATTGTAATGAGACAGGGTTAATTAGTAATATTACAGTAAAGCATTCTCGGGGAAGAGTGATCATAATATGATCAAATTTCATATTAAGTTTGAGAGTGATGCAGTTAAGTTCAAAACTAGTGTCTTGGATTTAAACAAAGCCAATTATGGAGGCTGAGGTAGATTGTAAAACTAAATTAGAAGATATGACAGAAGATAAGTAATGGCAAACTTTTAAAGAAATAATTCATAATTCTCAACAAATATACATTCCCTTGAGGAACAAAAACTCCACTGGAAAAGTGGTACAACCACGGCTAACTCGAGAAGTTAAGGATAGAATTAGATTAGAGGAAGAGTCTTATACTGTTGCCAATAATTGTAGTAAGCCTGAGGATTGGGAGGGATTGAAAAATCAGCAAAGGATGACCAAGAAATTGATAAAGAGGGAGAAAATAGAATGAGTGTAAACTAGCAAGAAATATAGAAACCGATTGGAAGAGCTTTTTAAAATTCATTCTGGGGATGTGGGCGTCGCTGGCACGGCCGGCATTTATTGCCCATCCCGAGTTGCCCTGAGAAGGTGGGGGTGGGCCTTCTTCTTGAACCGCTGGGAGAGGGTTTGATACAAACTGAGTGTCTCGCTCAGCCACTTCAGAGGGCAGTTAAGAGTCAACCAGGTTGGTGTGGGACTGGAGTCACATATAGGCCAAGACCAGGTAAGGACGGCAGGTTTCCTTCCCCAAAGGACATTAGTGAACCAGTTGGGTTTTTACGACAATCCGACAGCTTCATGGTCACTTTTACTGATCCCAGGTTTTTATTTCCAGATATTCTAAACTGAATTCAAATTCTGAACATGCCCGGGTGGGATTTGAGCTCACAGTCCCTGGATTATCAGTCCAGTAACATTAACCCCTACACCACCCAACCCTGATTATTCTGCACCTCTTCTGATAAAACCCAGAATTCCATGAGCTGTTATCTCAGCCTTATCCCCTGAGGTGCTGCCTTTAATGAGCTGTGACCCTGTCCCCCAAATCCCTCTGCTCCCCCCGGCCCCGAGCCCACTCCCATTCCGAGAGGGGAAGGTGGCCAGTCTGAAGCTGGGCTCTGGGGCAGGGAACGAGGAGCTGTATTGAGACAGCAGCTTTCCTGTAGTGAAGCTCTCCAGCCCAGTCTCAATGCTGTGAAATCTCCCTCAGAGAGCAGGCCAGGATATATCATTCTGTCCCCCAGATCAGCGAGATTTACACCCGAAAATACTTCATTATCTGTAAATCGCTTTAGGATGTCCTGAGGATGTGAAAGGCGCTATAGAAATACAAGTCTGTCTTTGATTACAATTCCTTCCTGTGTCCCTTGGAGTTCAGGACAGTTTCTGCCTTTCATTAATGTTTAAACATTATGAATTATTCTTTGAAGATGTTGAATTGAAGAGCCCTGAACCTTTTAGCACTGAGATGTCAATTCTCTGGATACACAGCGTTGAAGGGACTTTGTGTGGGTGTTTATTGCTGAGATTCATTGCGAGCGACCCACAGTTTGTGTCTGCAGACTCCCAAAGCCCAGACCCTTGTGCTGAGAGGGAGCTGTTTCATTAGGAACAGTTAATGAGCAAGTATTGGAGGAAAGGGCAGGGAGCAGCAGCCCATCGCCCAGTCCCGCTGGGTGGGGAGACTGCAGGCATACTCTGCCTGCGCCTCACTCTTGCTCAATATAAAGCTGCTGTGTGTGTGGAGAATAGAAAATATGCTGCAATAATCAGCGTTAGATGGCCTTCCAGTGCGGGCCCTCCATGGTCAATGATTGCTCTTCTAATCAACACTCCCGGGGATTTCCAGTGGGTCAGGAGAGCGAGAGGTGAGGACACAACATTCTACAGCTCAGCACTCTCACTGGTCCCACTGCCTCGTTTCAGCAAATCATTCCAGGCCTTAACAGTCGGCAATTTGGGATTTCTCTCTGGGAATGAGGCGGTGAGAAGGTCATGAAGCTCCGTGTTTCCCATTTCTCCATTGTCTGATAAAGCGGCAATATTACTGAATCAGGAGAAGTCCTAATTGGCATTGTATCCAGAGCCCATCTTGTGGGCTCAGATTTCAGAGATTGTTTGCAGAATTCCTTTACCAAAGGACTGGTTTCAAATCCACCGGAAGAGTCTATCAGGCGGTATAAGAACATCACTGACTGATTAATATCTTCAGACATTTCTGTCTGCGCTTCTCCTTGTGTGAGCTCAAACTCATTTATACCCGCGGACAAACAGCTCACACACAATCGCTTTGTTCACGGATCAAACTTCTGTCCGTTGTCTGTCTTTGTGGTATTGGGTGCAATGCTCGATATGGCCGTGTTCCCTGGGCTAGGGGTGAGGGAGTCTCACTCCCTCCAGTCTGTTCCCTGGGCTAGGGGTGAGGGAGTCTCGCTCCCTCCAGTCTGTCCCCTGGGCTAGGGGTGAGGGAGTCTCGCTCCCTCCAGACAGTGTTCCCTGGGCTAGGGGTGAGGGTGTCTCGCTCCCTCCAGTCTGTTCCCTGGAATAGGGGTGAGGGAGTCTCGCTCCCTCCAGTCTGTTCCCTGGGCTAGGGGTGAGGGAGTCTCGCTCCCTCCAGTCTGTTCCCTGGGCTAGGGGTGAGGGAGTCTCGCTCCCTCCAGCCTGTTCCCTGGGCTAGGGGTGAGGGAGTCTCGCTCCCTCCAGACAGTGTTTCCTGAGCTAGAGGTGAGGGAGTCTCACTCCTTCCAGCCTGTTCCCTGGGCTAGGGGTGAGGGAGTCTCGCTCCCTCCAGACAGTGTTTCCTGGGCTAGGGGTGAGAGAGTCTCACTCCTTCCAGCCTGTTCCCTGGGCTAGGGGTGAGGGAGTCTCGCTCCCTCCAGACAGTGTTCCCTGGGCTAGGGGTGAGGGAATCTCACTCCCTCCAGTCTGTTCCCTGGGCTAGGGGTGAGGGAGTCGCCATATCCTTTTATATTCTTCCTTTTCCAACACATCTAATCATGCGCACAGGAAGATCCCACAGCAATGGGCTGGTGAATTGTTTGATTCTGGTGTATATTGAGGGAGGAGTGTTGTCCAGGACACCGGGAGAAATCCCTGCTCTGGGTCAGACAGTCCCATTGGATGGTTAATGCTCACCTGGGCAGGTAGACAGAGCATCAACTGATCGACCGGTCCAGAGGACAGGACATCCCATAATACTCAGGGCCTGGAGTGGGGTTTGACCCCACGACCTTCTGTCCTATTGGGAATAGTGTCAGTGACACAAGTAAATCCCCACAATGCCCTGTTACTTCTGGCCTGTTCCTCAATCTCTCACTCCCAACCCTCGATTTCATTAATAGGACTGTGTGAAGGGAATCAGTTCCCAACAATCGACTTCCTTTCAACACACAAAACCAGCCCAGCGAGCTCAGTAACTCAACATTCCTCTCAATTCAAATCTGTTTCAATAACAAATCCTTTCATAAAGTGGTATTATGGCTCTGATTAAACCTGTCAGCCTCTTAATTACACCCGGCCTTTCAGACAGACCCCAGACAATTAACCAGATGGCCCGTTCAGTTCTAGTTATTAGAATGAAGATTATTTTAATACAAGGAGCTGCCCGCGAGTGAACTCCCAGAGGCCCCACTGACTGACGTTGTACCTGGATGGGATCGCACTGTGTAATAATGCAAGTGGCCTCTCCTTATAGTTAAGCCCAGCCCTTCAGTGCTGCGGGAGAGGGTCTGAGAGATGAACAGGAAGCAGTGAGCCAGTCACAGGGATATTAATTACTGTCCGCACCCTTCCCTTAATCACACTTTGTGAAGAGAGCTCATTCTGATTGAGACACTATTTCCACTGGAATCTTTCTACAGAGAAAGAACTTGCATTTCTATAGCGCCTTTCACCACCTCAGGACATACAACCAATGAAGTACTTTTGAAGTGTCGTCATTGTTGTAATGTAGGAAACACAGCAGCTAATTGCACACAGCAAGCTCCCATAAACAGCACTGTGATACTGACCAGATAATCTGTTTTTAGCGATGCTGGTTTGTGAAGGAATAAGCAATATACCATATTCAGAAAAATACACCATCCCATGAAATATTCTAGCCTTTAAAACATGACAAACTAGGCTTGAAAATCTAAAAAGCCTCTGCAAGGAAAAGTTGTAAACAGAATACAGGCGTTTGAGATAAGATAAGTTGTTGACACTGAAACAAAAGCCCTATTGAAGCAGAAGGTTAGAGCTTCCAGAAAGTCTGCAGCTTGGGAAAGAACACAATGGTATAACCCTGTTAAGGTGTCATAAACCAACACTTTGAAATGAATCACAGAAAATTAAAGAAACATATGCCTTCGTAAATATGACACCAAATGAAACACAGGAGACATCAAATGAAACATGGAGACACGAGTCTGTGTACAACCAACTGAGGTAGCTAAGAAGACAATGAGATACCCGGTTGAAGTGTTTTTAATTTACATGTTGTAAAAAGATACAAACAGAAGACTTTCATAAATATGACATCAATAGATGCAACAGCCATCACATTGTTTTTGTGTTGAACTTGGAACACCTAGGAGTCACAAAGTCTGTAAAACAACCAGCTGAGGTGACTTAAGAATTGAATAGAAGACTTTCATAAGAATGGCATTAAATAGATACATCTGCTCCATATTGTTTTTATGATAAGTTTTGAACACCTAAAGGAGGAGACACAATTCTGAATGCTACAAGCTGAACTAATTGTAAGAATAGAAGGGGTCAACAGAAAAATGACTAGAGATAATTAGCTTACATCAGCAGAAAACTTCAAAGGATATACCACTGAGAAAGATATAAATATAGAACTTTCAAATGGGAAGACAGAATTCACTGGAAGGGGCAAAGCGATTCTCAGACTTCAGAGGCCAGCTCTGTAAGTTTTCAACACTTTAAGAGTCGGGTATCAAAGGTATTTGATTTTGGTGGATATTCTGGAATCAGACTAAATAAGAAATGTAAAAATGTAACAAAGTTAAGATTGGAGAATAAGGATCTCTGATGATAAGAATTGTAAGCTTTTTGATTTGGAAATTGTTAAAGTCGCGATTGAATCACCAACTGTAAACGACATGTCGGTTCTTTAATAAATCTATATTTTTTTAGAAATATCTCAAATAGTACTTCTTTATCAAACTCGCGAACTCAATCTCTGTACACTCTGTGGTGAGGAGTTGCAGAAATCTGGGGGAGTTTTCCGGACCCTCATAATATCCGGAAGGTTACAGTCTAGTTAAAGGTATTTAAAGTGTTAGCTGGAGGATGGTAACATCTTAAGGTCATTCCTTTCCTTCAGGGAGAGATAGTCTGGAACATTAGACCCAATGAAGCGTCTTTAGGATCCGGCTACCTCACACTTTAGTTGAAGGTGAATGTCTGGGGAATATGCCTGATCCGGGGTAGCCCGAAAAGGGCTTGGACTAGTAATAATCCTTTCAGGTTGAGGGATAAATATTGGCCGGAAACCAGGGACAACTCTCCTTCTCTTCTTCAAATAGAGTTGTGGGATCTTTTAAATCCACTTCAGAGGGCAGATGGTGCCTTGCCTGAACGTTTCATCTGAAAGATGGCACTTATGACAGTGCAGCACTCCCTCAGTACTGTCCCTCCGACAGTGCAGCGCTCCCTCAGTACTGTCTCTCCGACAGTGCAGCGCTCCCTCAGTACTGTCCCTCCGACAGTGCAGCGCTCTCCCAGTACTGCCCGTCCGACAGTGCAGCACTCCCTCAGTACTGCCCCTCTGACTGTACAGCACTCCCTCAGTACTGCCCCTCCGACAGTGTAGCGCTCCCTCAGTACTGCCCCTCCAACAGTGCAGCGCTCCCTCAGTACTGCCTCTCCGACAGTGCAGCACACCCTCAGTACTGCCCCTCCGACAGTGCAGCACTCCCTCAGTACTGCCCCACCGACAGTGCAGCACTCCCTCAGTACTGCCCCTCCGACAGTGCAGCACTCCCTCAGTACTGCCCCTCCGACAGTGCAGCACTCCCTCAGTACTGCCCCTCTGACTGTGCAGCGCTCCCTCAGTACTGCCCCTCTGACTGTGCAGTCCTCCCTCCGTACTGCCCCTCCAACAGTGCAGCACTTCCTCACTACTGACCCCCTGACTGTGCAGCGCTCCCTCAGTACTGCCCCTCTGACTGTGCAGCCCTCCCTCAGTACTGCACTGGGAGTATCAGCCTGGATTTTGTGCTCAAGTTAGAGGAAGTGCCCATTAAGTGAGATGTTGTTGAGAAATTGCGAGCAGGATCGATCCCCTCACACATGGCCAGTGTCAGAGAATGTGGGGAGGACAGTGAAAGATAGTCTGCTTTTATCATCATTTTAGGCTAACTGGGTTTTGCAACATTGAATCCACGGGCAGAACGAACGATTAAACTTTAATTTGGTTTAATTAGGGTGACGGAGTTACATGTCGCAGGATGTGGTTTATCTTCAGTTCAATACGAGGGAAATGACACTGGACTTGAAGGGAAGCAGAAATCAATGAAGATCAGTGAGTGATTGTGGCCCAATCTGGGTAATTGCTGATTCTGGCAGTGATTTACATTTATATTTATAGGTCCTCGTTTATTGCAAAGCACAGACTTATAGAGGAAGTTATGCTAAACATTTATAAATCACTGGTTAGTCCCCAGCTGGAGTATTGTGTCCAATTCTGGGCACCGCACTTTAGGAAGGATGTCAAGGTCTTGGAGAAGTTACAGATGAGATTTAATAAATAATTGAAGGGGAAAGATTTGCTGGGCTGTGGGGAGAGAGCAGGGAGTGGGACTAATTGAAGAGCTCTTTCAAAGAGCTGGCATAGGCCCGATGGGCTGAATGGCCTCCTCTTGTGCTGCGAGATTCTGTGATTCACTGCCTGCTGCCCTCCAATCGTCGAGATGAACCAGTTATTCTCACTTACTCTCCCCCTCATCATTTTTTGGGTCATTTCCAGTTCAGGGTGCTGAGTTTGTGCGAGAGGAATATAAATGCTTGAGAGAGTGTGTTTTGCTGGCAGTGATGGAGCAGCTGTCGCAACCATCAGTGTGTGGGGATCTTTATTGCTGCCGCTGGGTTTCTGTTATTGCTCACTGCAGAAAAGCACAAACAAAATATCAGCTTTGGAAATCAATCTGCAGGAACACTGGCCGAGGCTGAACATCGAGTGTGTTGGTGCTGGCTTCAGATTGTGTCAGAAGATCTCCCACTTTCTAGGATATCCGCACACTCCCACACTCACCCAACGTTTCACACTCCCACTCTCACCCAATGTCTAACACTCCCACACTCACCCAATGTTTCACACTCCCACACTCACCGAATGTTTCACACTCCCACACTCACCCAATGTTTCACACTCCCGCACTCACTCAATGGTTGACACTCCCACACTCACCCAATGTTTCACACTCCCACTCACACCCAATGATACACACTCCCACACTCACCCAATGTTTCACACTCCCACACTCACCCAATGTTTCACACTCCCACACTCACCCAATGTTTCACACTACCACAATCACCCAATGTTTCACACTCCCACACTCACCCAATGTTTCACACTCCCACACCCACCCAATGTTTCACACTCATACACTCACCCAATGTTTCACACTCTCACACTCACCCAATGTTTCACACTCTCACACTCACCCAATATTTCACAATCTCACACTCACCCAATGTTTCACACTCACCCAATGTTTCACCCTCTCACACTCACACAATGTTTCACACACTCACACTCACCCAATGTTTCACACTCTCAAACTCACCCAATGTTTCACACTCTCACACTCACCGAATGTTTTACACTCACCCAAGGTTTCACACTCCCACTCTCACCCAATGTCTCACACTCCCACACTCACCCAATGTTTCACACTCCCACACTCACCGAATGTTTCACACTCCCACACTCACCCAATGTTTCACACTCCCGCACTCACTCAATGGTTGACACTCCCACACTCACCCAATGTTTCACACTCCCACTCACACCCAATGATACACACTCCCACACTCACCCAATGTTTCACACTCCCACACTCACCCAATGTTTCACACTCCCACACTCACCCAATGTTTCACACTACCACAATCACCCAATGTTTCACACTCCCACACTCACCCAATGTTTCACACTCCCACACCCACCCAATGTTTCACACTCATACACTCACCCAATGTTTCACACTCTCACACTCACCCAATGTTTCACACTCTCACACTCACCCAATATTTCACAATCTCACACTCACCCAATGTTTCACACTCACCCAATGTTTCACCCTCTCACACTCACACAATGTTTCACACACTCACACTCACCCAATGTTTCACACTCTCAAACTCACCCAATGTTTCACACTCTCACACTCACCGAATGTTTTACACTCACCCAAGGTTTCACACTCCCACACTCACCCAATGTTTCACACTCCCACACTCACCCAATGTTTCACAGTCCAACAATCGCCCAATGTTTCACACTCTCACACTCACCCAATCTTTCACATTCCCACACTCACCCAATGTTTTACACTCCCACACTCACCCAATGTTTCACACTGTCCCAGTCTCACACAATGATTCAAACTACCACACTCACCCAATGTTTCGGAGTCCCACACTCACCCACTGTTTCTCACTCCCACACTCACCCAATGTTTCACACTCACACACTCACCAAATGCTTCACACTCTCACACTCACCCAATGTTTCACACTCTCACACTCACCCAATGTTTCACACTCACCCAATGTTTCACACTCACACACTCACACAATGTTTCACACTCCCACACTCTCCCAATGTTTCACACTCACCCTATGTTTCACACTCCCACACTCACACAATGTTTCACACTCCCACACTCACCCAATGTTTCACACTCCCACACTCACCCAATGTTTCACACTCCCACACTCACCCAATGTTTCACACTCCCACACTCACCCAATGTTTCACAATCCCGCACTCACCCAATGTTTCACACTCCCACACTCACCCAATGTTTCACACTCCCACACTCACACAATGTTTCACACTCACACACTCACCCAATGATTCACACTCTCACACTGACCCAATGTTTCACACTCACCCAATGTTTCACACTCCCAAACTGCCCAATGTTTCACACTCCCTCACTCACCCAATGTTTCACACTACCACACTCACCCAATGTTTCACACTGTCCCAGTCTCACACAATGATTCACACTCCCACACTCACCCAATGTTTCACACTCCCACACTCACCCATTGTTTCACACTCCCACACTCACCCAATGTTTCACACTCCCACACTCACCCAATGTTTCACAGTCCCACACTCACCCAATGTTTCTCACTCCCACACTCACCCAATGTTTCACACTCACACACTCACCCAATGCTTCACACTCTCACACTCACCCAATGTTTCACACTCTCACACTCACCCAATGTTTCACACTCACCCAATGTTTCACACTAACACACTCACACAATGTTTCACACTCCCACACTCTCCCAATGATTCACACTCTCACACTCAACCAATGTTTCACACTCCCACACTCACCCAATGTTTCACAGTCCCACGATCACTCAATGTTTCACACTCCCACACTCACCCAACGTTTCACAATCCCACACTCACCCAATGTTTCTCACTCCCACCCTCACCCAATGTTTCACACTCACAAACTCACCCAATGCTTCACACTCTCACACTCACACAATGTTTCACACTCTCACACTCACCCAATGTTTCACAATCACCCAATGTTTCACACTCCCACACTCACACAATGTTTCACACTTCCACACTCTCCCAATGTTTCACACTCTCACACTTAACCAATGTTTCACACTCCCACACTTACCCAATGTTTCACACTCCCACACTCACCCAATATTTCACACACCCACACTCACAATGTTTCACACTCCCACACTAACCCAAGGTTTCAGACTCCCACACTAACCTTGTTTCACACTCGCACACTAACCCAATATTTCACAATCTCACACTCACCCAATGTTTCACAATCCCACACTCACTCAATGTTTCACACTCCCACACTCAACCAATGTTTTACACTCCAACACTCACCCAATGTTCCACACTCCCACACTCACCCAATGTTTCACACTCACCCAATGTTTCACATTCCCACAATCACCAGATGTTTCACACTCCCACACTCACCCGATGTTTCACAATCTCACACTCACCCAATATTTCACACTCCCACATCACCCAATGTATCAGACTCCCACACCCATCCAATGTTTCACACCTCCACACTCACCCAATTTTTCACACTCCAAAACTCACCCAATGTTTCACACTCCCACACTCATCCAATTTTTCACACTCCCACACTCACCCAATATTTCACACTCCCGCACTCACCCAATGTTTCACACTCTCACACTCACCCAATGTTTCACACTCACACACTCACCAAATGCTTCACACTCTCACACTCACCCAATGTTTCACACTCTCACACTCACCCAATGTTTCACACTCACCCAATGTTTCACACTCACACACTCACACAATGTTTCACACTCCCACACTCTCCCAATGTTTCACACTCACCCTATGTTTCACACTCCCACACTCACACAATGTTTCACACTCCCACACTCACCCAATGTTTCACACTCCCACACTCACCCAATGTTTCACACTCCCACACTCACCCAATGTTTCACACTCCCACACTCACCCAATGTTTCACACTCCCGCACTCACCCAATGTTTCACACTCCCACACTCACCCAATGTTTCACACTCCCACACTCACACAATGTTTCACACTCACACACTCACCCAATGATTCACACTCTCACACTGACCCAATGTTTCACACTCACCCAATGTTTCACACTCCCAAACTGCCCAATGTTTCACACTCCCTCACTCACCCAATGTTTCACACTACCACACTCACCCAATGTTTCACACTGTCCCAGTCTCACACAATGATTCACACTCCCACACTCACCCAATGTTTCACACTCCCACACTCACCCATTGTTTCACACTCCCACACTCACCCAATGTTTCACACTCCCACACTCACCCAATGTTTCACAGTCCCACACTCACCCAATGTTTCTCACTCCCACACTCACCCAATGTTTCACACTCACACACTCACCCAATGCTTCACACTCTCACACTCACCCAATGTTTCACACTCTCACACTCACCCAATGTTTCACACTCACCCAATGTTTCACACTCACACACTCACACAATGTTTCACACTCCCACACTCTCCCAATGATTCACACTCTCACACTCAACCAATGTTTCACACTCCCACACTCACCCAATGTTTCACAGTCCCACGATCACCCAATGTTTCACACTCCCACACTCACCCAACGTTTCACAATCCCACACTCACCCAATGTTTCTCACTCCCACCCTCACCCAATGTTTCACACTCACAAACTCACCCAATGCTTCACACTCTCACACTCACACAATGTTTCACACTCTCACACTCACCAATGTTTCACAATCACCCAATGTTTCACACTCCCACACTCACACAATGTTTCACACTTCCACACTCTCCCAATGTTTCACACTCTCACACTTAACCAATGTTTCACACTCCCACACTTACCCAATGTTTCACACTCCCACACTCACCCAATATTTCACACACCCACACTCACAATGTTTCACACTCCCACACTAACCCAAGGTTTCAGACTCCCACACTAACCTTGTTTCACACTCGCACACTAACCCAATATTTCACAATCTCACACTCACCCAATGTTTCACAATCCCACACTCACTCAATGTTTCACACTCCCACACTCAACCAATGTTTTACACTCCAACACTCACCCAATGTTCCACACTCCCACACTCACCCAATGTTTCACACTCACCCAATGATTCACATTCCCACAATCACCAGATGTTTCACACTCCCACACTCACCCGATGTTTCACAATCTCACACTCACCCAATATTTCACACTCCCACATCACCCAATGTATCAGACTCCCACACCCATCCAATGTTTCACACCTCCACACTCACCCAATTTTTCACACTCCAAAACTCACCCAATGTTTCACACCCCCACACTCACCCAATTTTTCACACTGCAACACTCACCCAATGTTTCACACTCCCACACTCATCCAATTTTTCACACTCCCACACTCACCCAATATTTCACACTCCCGCACTCACCCAATGTTTCACACTCTCACACTCACCCAATGTTTCACACTCCCACACTCACCCAATGTTTCACACACTCACACTCAACCAACGTTTGACACACTCACACTCACCCAACGTTTCACACTCCCACTCTCGCCCAATGTTTCACACTCTCACACTCACCCAATGTTTCACACTCCCACACTCATCCAATGTTTCACACTCCGACACTCACCCAATGATTCACAATCCCACACTCACCAAATGTTAGACAGTCCAACACTCGCCCAATGTTTCACACTCTCACACGAACCCAATGTTTCACACTCTCACACTCACCCAATGTTTCACATTCTCACACACACCGAATGTTTCACACTCCCACACTCACCCAATGTTTCACAGTCCCACACTCACCCAATGTTTCACATTCTCACACACACCCAATGATTCACACTCTCACACTCACCCAATGTTTCACACTCACCCTATGTTTCACACTCCCACACTCACACAATGTTTCACACTCCCACACTCACCCAATGTTTCACACTCCCACACTCACCCAATGTTTCACACTACCACACTCACCCAATGTTTCACAGTCCCACACTCACCCAATGTTTCTCACTCCCACACTCACCCAATGTTTCACACTCACACACTCACCCAATGTTTCACACTCCCACACTCACCCGATGTTTCACAATCTCACACTCACCCAATGTTTCACACTCCCACTTCACCCAATGTATCACACTCCCACACCCATCCAATGTTTCACACCTCCACACTCACC